>JAVQJS010017461.1:0-16375 GCA_036024795.1 Galaxias rostratus | reverse complement strand
GGTTTAGGTGGCTGCTATATTGGGGAGTCGTTAGGTTACTGTGTCGACAATTCTAGAAAGCACACATTAGTCAACACATTTCTCACTTTGTAGTTTTAAACAGTGGGTTAATAGAGGCTTTAAGTAGGTTACATGCCACGATTGTTTCTGTTATATTTAACATATAGTTTTTGAATGTATTGTGTGGCACTTCGGTCAGAGGTTTGGTTTACACATGCTCCACAAATAAATTTTGATTTAATTAACAATTTGATTGAGATCAAATTTTACCATTATTGAATAACCATAAATATTTTGTCTTTATTAATCCAGGTGTTTTGTCAAGATATTATCTTCAATATAAGTTATGTTGAAGATTAGATTTATTTTATAGGGTCCTTGAACTTTAAGAAATCAAGTTCAAGATACGGATCAGCTCCTTGTCCCACAGGCCAGAGAAATATCGTGCTGCCACCTGCAGGTCAAAGATAACAGATCATAACATGGCTCCTACTTTTCCCTGAGTGCCATATTCACAACCATAAGAGGCCTCTCATTTAAAACATAGCAAGATGCCACCGTACTAACCTCCCCAATTGCAGCTAGTAGCAACAAAAGCACAACCCTGCTTAGGTAATTGGCTATTTTATTTGGCAGTTAACATGTTTCCTTGTCTTATAACACAGATAGGTATGATATGATGCATGCTATGTTCACAGAACCCAAAATCTTTATTCAGCAGAGCGTTCACAGAATAAAAATGGAAGGGAAACACACACAGCAGAGGATGCAGGGCAGGCAGATATTGTGGTATATTAAAAAAGACCAAAGTGTGCTGATTGTGAAGCATCCTGCATCTGATTTCTATAAAAGATGCATCACTTTAAATCTATATTCATACAGACCCACACAAACATACACATAGCAAAATCATCAATATTAATTAAGCTGAGAGCAATAACACATTCCACTGGCTTTCACCTATAGTACCAGTGAGACATAATAACATTCATCTCCACTTAGTGTAATAATGGTATTACTAGCAGCCTTCCCATGTACAGGTAACAGAATTATGATGGATTTGGCTGAGGGACAGCATTTATTGTAAGTCAGTGATAAATGGCTAGATTAGACAGTTGCTCACGTTTTGGCAAACACATTCTTCAAAATAATACAGAATCTATTAATTTCATAATAAAGATTTCTATAAAGTCCATAGCTCCAGAGGATGGTGTATCGGAAATTAGTTCATAGCAGTGACAAAGTGTGTATATTAATTTTGTTTGTGTTTTTGCATTTTTTGTTAGAGTCTGTCACATGTTTCTATGTACAACAACTATTTGCTTTTACAGGAAACATGGCAAACATGAGTCTACAACCAACTCACAACATTGAAGCCTGAAGCAAAAACTGATTCAGATTTCCAAGATAGTTATGAACAATAAACACTTGAAATCGCAAGGTTGATCAATAAACCAGTAGCCAGACAGAACTAAAAAACAAACAATGGTAAACTATTACCATCATGTCTTCTTTTTTTTTTTTTTATCAAGTAAATCACACAATTCCCATGAGTGTAATCTTTCAGGACCCACGGGTAATACTGATGGAGGTGGTGTGTATAAATGCTTGGGCCAGTGGTAGGTGTGTGTGAGTTTGAGGGGGGAAGTCCTCCATCCTGCAGGTCCCCCAGATAGGATGTCTGCACTGACGTATCAGGGTTGGGCGAGGGATCACAGGGCTGGATGAAGGAACACAAACAGCTGATAGAGCTTGGGGCTGAGTCAGGCTTATGCGGTCAGCTCTTCCCTCAGCTCTTTGTTTCGGCGCACCACAGCGGCATGTCTCTCCTGAAAAGATCAAAGTCCCAAAGATAAGTACAACAGCGACACCACATTCTACTTCCAGTTATTTGAAATCAAATGCTTCACATAAACTCAGGCAGTTTAGGGATCCCAAATAAATAGTCCTTATATATATTTTTTTATATATATATGCATACATACATACATACATACATACATATATACACATAAAGTTCAAACCTTCATTTGCAAGCGTTCCAGCATGGCTGCCAATTGGGCCTCGCGGTTCTCCTTGATCTGATCCATCTTCATCTGGAGTTTCTCCTCAGCCATCTTGCTGAAGTTGCTGTTCTCCTCCATGGCCTTCATCAATACTCCCCTTTCATGCTCCCGCTTCTCAGCCAAGGCCCTCAAAACCTCTGCCTCCTGAGACTGGAAACATATCGAGAGAAAGGGTTACAGGACATTAATCATGGGACAACTATTTGTTGTTTAGTTTAGGGAATTCCCATGATACTGAGTACATTATGACGCTGGTGCCACAACACTTACTACCACTTGGTTAGGGTCATAGGGGGGGTTTACCGCTCACCTTCCTCCGATCCTCCGCAGCATCCAATTTCTGCTTAATATTATCTAATGAGATGTCCTTCTTAGGGGGTGAAGTAATGTTATGGGCCACCTCCGATATCGGAGATGGAGGTTTAAGAATGACCTCAAAAGCCTGACCAGAGGCTCGTTTATTTATGGGCTTAACCTCCATATCTGAAAAGCAAGTAAACGAACAACAAATGTATAATTACAAAAATTATTTCAACTAATAATCAATAAACATGTTGTCTGCCTACCTGATTTTAAAGTATTGCATTTGACTGTTTCACATACTCTTACCTTCAAACTCACAGAGAAGATTGTTGTGTGACTCTGGGTAGAAGCAGGAGCAGATTAGAGAAAGCACAGAAAGCTCCTTCATCTTCTCTTTGTATGCTGTAAAAATATACATAATACTATTTATCACTATTACACTATTAGAATTGAGGGCTATATAAA
This sequence comes from Galaxias rostratus, assembly GCA_036024795.1. Lineage (NCBI taxonomy): Eukaryota > Metazoa > Chordata > Actinopteri > Galaxiiformes > Galaxiidae > Galaxias > Galaxias rostratus. The sequence goes on along the minus strand of JAVQJS010017461.1, from coordinate 13,541 downwards.
TAATAATAATAATACATTATATTTATAAAGCGCTTTTCAAAACACTCAAAGACGCTGAAAATAAAGATTAGAGATCATCACAAAGTATAAATCCAGATAAATTATTTTAATACTTAAAATATAAGCTTTCTAGTTAAATTAATCATATATATATATATATATATATGTGTGTGTGTATTATGGAACTAGCAACTCACCACCAAACAGCAACATAATTTATTAATTGTTAAATCAACTAAGTTCAAGAGAAAGGAAAATCTGTCCAGAGAAGACTGCAGGTTGTCAATACTGATTAGTCTTTGCTGCAAAACCTAGTGTGTGAACTGGACTCTTGCTGCAGGGCTGGCCAGTCACAGATTCTGTTCGACAACAAAATATTGTACCTAACGCAAGTACTTGCCTGTAATAACCCAATTAGTTTCTTTTAGCATAGATACATTATATAAATACACAAACTCTAGGCCACACAACAATGGGCAAAACCCTGAAAAAAAATCCTTTTTCTACTGAATGTTCAAACGTTCTAGTCATCCTAGGGCCTGCCCATACAATACCTGGTAACAGGAAAGAACGAATTTCTATTTATTAAACTGCCTGGTTGTCAACGTTTGGTAAGTGAAAGCGGAAGGTTCATAATGTTTGAAGTGGGCATCAAAGCAACAATTTATGTGGTAATAATATAAACAATATAAATAGAAATATATAAAAACAAGAAAGGGTTACTTGATCTATAATTGATCTGACTGAAACAATGCGTCTTGCACACAATACAATAATGACCATATTGCAAATACTACTATCAATTCTGTGTGAACTAACGAGAGGTCTGAGTCTTCAGATTTAGTGATAACGATAAATAGGCCTGTAACCTTTGAGATAATAGTAAGATTAGGGTAGCTTGGCGTCTTGGGTGGGGTCCTTCTGCATTGCTGTTACAGCCGCTCTATCCAACCGTAGGTGGCAGGTGCATTATTGCAGATAGAACATCGCAGTCTAAATAACACACTAACAACGGCATTGCAACATGAATCTAAAAACACATTACTGAGCAGAACGTTTATGCTCGAGCCTGACACAAAATAACGCCTTACAATTAGCAATGCTAATCTTTTTTTTTTTTCAACACCATTCGCATCTTTAGGCCTTTCCCATCCATAAAGCCAATTTTTTTCTTTACCCATTTTTGGAGGACAAATTTCTCACTGTAAACTTAAATTTAAGAGCCAAGTCAAACCTTGGCATTTAAATGGTTCTTCCATATAACGTGAATAATCTTAAAATCCTTACCAATAGCGGTTTTGGCCATGGTTCTTGTACTGGACGTTGTAGTACTGGTAAACTGGGAAATAATGCTGTTATAAGGCACTGAGTCAGCGAATAAGATCTGGCTCGGTTGAAACGAAGAGAAGCAGATGGGAGCGGTTGAATTATGACCGTACATGCGCGCACAGATTGACTCCACCGTCATTGATGCGCAGCACATCTTGCGCAGAAAAAGCTCCTAATGTCAACGTTCACTTAAAATTGCAAGATGATGTTTTGGGGTTAAACTGCATTCTGCAATTGGTTACGTAGCAAATACAGCCAGAATCGACACATTTTAAATACATTCCATGCCAATTTAGCTGCCTATTCAATAAACGATTACTTTAGAGTAACCCAGCAGTCTTACGTTGACGCAGCACTTTTTGTGAGATAGCCATCACATACACTTCCCCTTTAGGTTTAATCAGAAAAAATCCTAATAATACAACAATGCAATTGACAACAACCTTTTCAATCATAGTTTTATTATTTACTAATCACGATTGAGCATTTGGCAGAAGTTACAGCCATGAAATAAAAAAGGAATGCATGTTTTCATAATGTCATAATGTAACACTGGTGAAAAGCTTACCAGCAACTTATCTCATAGAATGAAATAAAAATAATAACTTTACAATCGGTTAAAAAAGAGGTAGTGTGGAGTGAAGGCTGCAGTTTCCATTCTAACTATGTTGCATTACATCCAATAAGGTCGGGTTACAAACAAACAAACAGGTGTATTGGGTATAGGTGTGTTTCTTATCACTCAAAAGGTTATTTTAAGCTATAATGAATTGGGGAAATATATTAGGCAAATTTAATCATAAATTACATTCATTCCAAAGTCTTACATTCAGTAAAGGCCTGTAATAGACAATAATCTTTGAATAAAATAATGAATTGGTAAAACAACAAAAAACTTATTTTGGAATGTGGCAGCTCGTAGTGATGTTTAGAAGCATCCATTTAGTACACGCCAAGATCCTTCAATTGCTTTTTAATGAAGTGACCAACCAGTATTTGTGGACGTTGCTGGTAACTTTGGAGTACTTCATGAGAGCTGCTTAGCTGGTCTCCTTTCTGCCTATCAAGTAATGTCACACACACTACAGCCGCTTTCAGGAACAGAAAAAGAAAAGAAAAATCTTATTGCGTCTTGAAAGTACTAGCACCCTTCACAACTATTTGATATGTTGCAACATAAAACGTATCTTGCTGTCCAAATCAGAAGTGGCTTTGTTTATACTATAATTGCATCAACCTCATTATCAATTGCTGATTGGAGTAAAAGTGCTACTACAAAGATATTGGTGTGTGAACAAAAAACTATGAGCCAATGAACATTTTGCAACTTTATATCAACTTGTATTTAATATAAATTTGTCTTACCCTTCACACCACTGAGTTTGCACATGGCTGCAAAAACAGAAGACTCCATCTCTATATTACGGACCCCTGCTTCATAGGCCTTTGTGAGGTAGTCTTGCTTATCCTTCTCTGAGTAGGAGCAGAAAGCACCATCTAGACGGGCTTGGCCTGGACACATACCACATCATGTAAAGAAAGTTTAAGGAAACATGAAGTAAAACAGCTCTACTTTAATGACAATAAATATTTTTAAAGCACTCAAATTTCACCTTCATAGAAATCTAAAGTACACATGGTGTTTCCTATGACTGTCGGAAATTGATTCAGATCGTTGCTGCACTGTAGCAGCTCCTTAGCTAGGCTCTGATCCAGATCAGTGCTGCGTACCACTGTCTTTCCCAGGATCACCTGTTCCAACTTAGGCAGAAAGGTGGAATCCACTGATTGATTTGTGACAACAACAGTCCCCGGTTCAAGACCTTAAAAGGAAATGTGATCATAGGAACAACGAACAGTTCAGTTGCAATTTCACAACATGAAAGACTTACAGGAGATTGTAGTAGGAGATGACTGCTGGTAATGTTCTTTCAGGGAATCAAATGTTTTTTATAGCATTGCAGATTCTTTTACAAAAAAATTCATACCTAGTCCTCCTGATGTCCCAATGCGTATAATGGTAACGTCTGTGCATTTTGCATGGTGGAGGAGCTTTATAAGCTCATGCAGCATTATAGAAATAGATGGGATGCCCATCCCATGCTGTAAAATCCATTAAAACGTCATAATATCACAACTGAATATGAATGCATTTTACCCAGCTGTTACCCTTAGCAAAACATATTTATTTTCTTTCGTGATTAGTTTGACACTTCTATAAAAAAAAATTATATTGTTTTATACACTGATTATGTCTAACATAAGTAAGGCTTACTTACACTGACGGATAGCACAGGGCCTACTTTGTACATGGCATAACGGTCTGTTCCTGCACAAATGTTTGGGTACTCAGATTCCGGATCCTCCAAACCAAGCTCACCTGCAATGTACTCAATAAACGCTTTCATTCTCCAAGGGCTGCCCCCAACACATACAAACTAAGACACAAAAACATACATGGGTTAATTTGAGACAATGTATTGCCTGCTGGAAGTGCCTTTTCTTTGAATCATTAAGTTAATAATACAGTCATATGGAATACAAATTATTTTCTAAGCATGATGAATAAAATAAAAAAAGAAGCTTTTAAGTGGTACAAATGATTACTTTGACATTGCGAAACATAGCAGCCAGGTTGTGAGTAGAGGTTCCCAGATTGAAGTGGTACAGAATATCTTCTTTCATTGTGTCAAGATGTGGATTGTGAACATGCACTGGCCTTGAACAAACAACAACATTTGGTTAATTTCATGAACATATTTTAACACATTTTAAAACATTTCTATTTGCTTCATCATAATCCTCTTTGGTGTTTACGTTTTATATGGAAAGCAATCTCAAAGAACGGATAGGTCTGATTACAAAACCTGAGGAGTGTGAAAAATTGTCTAACATCCCCACTAACCTTTTAATCTTATTGTGGATACATTTGGGAAAACCTTCCCATATGTGATTCACAAACATTATTCAGTGGACAAAATATGCAATAAAATAATGATAAAGGCCTACGTGCCAAGTGACATGAAGTCAGACAATCTTGTCACACCCTTGGTTTCCTCATAAAACTAAGCATACTGTACTATAGGGACGAACGCACAGGAAGCCAAACAGACACTTGGTTTCCTCATGATAAAAGTAAGCGGATGGTAACACAAGGATGAAAAAATAGACCAGTTTTCCTAAATTTGTTCTAACAAAGTATGTGCTAGAAAAATATCAACAGGTACCTTTTGCATTCCTCTTTCTTTTCATTACCTGAAGCCATTTTCCTAGAAATATGATAACGTTAGTAATTTCACCATAGGCTATACCAAACTGAGAAAAGTCTAAATCATATGTTTGTGCTAAATTACACCGGTGACTTTTCAAAATCCTTCAAAGGCGAACCAACCAACACACTGCAAACTGCTAAATGTTGAAATGCTCGGAAGTATATCCTATCAAGCAGAACAAATTACACTTCATGTTAATCGAAAGAGAACAACCCAAGAAGGCTAAATTATTTCGTCGCGACAAGGTTAATTTGACTATATCGCACAAATTGTATGCTATTAGTGTAATCATTTATATTACCTATGATTAACAGGTGTGTCCTCAATAATGTATTTGTATAGATGTACGTCGAGGTCGATTCCACTACGCTTGCCCTCTGTCGCTGCGCACTACATTTTACGGACGTCAGAACTGTTACGTATAACTGAATAAAAAGCGTCAACCTACGCCCCCTTGTATACAGTCATGTCCAAAACAAAAACCGTCTTAGGAATCGCCACTACGCACACTTAAATTACTCAAGAGTCCAAATACACCGACGAACGTATTATATATGTTAAGACGCGTTGCATATAAACATCAACATTTGTAAAATTTTTCATATACTGCACAGATTGTACAATGTAATGAAAAACACTTTACTGTTGATAGGCTGCATAGGAGTTTAAGTTATATCCACTTATTTTTTTAATAAACAGGAGCCAAGTGCGATTGGTTGATCCATGAAGTTTCAGTTGTTGGATATAATACGTTATATTTAAATATTTAACCCCTCAAGACATAGTGTAATGATGTGCAACGTTGATTAAATGTCTGCTGTACAACTTGCTATTGTTCGCCATCTCTAGAACAGAATTCTACATGGCATGTAACGAAGACAAACATTTCACCCCTTTCTTGAATAAAAAGAAGAAATTAGATTTTAGTGGGCCATGAATTGTTTATTAAAAGTTGGTAATCTACTCCTGGCCATCGCCTCAATTCTTTAAGATTAGATTTTTTTTTATCAAATTCTTTTGTTCTCTTAAGAAAAAAAGTTGGAAAAAAAATAAATTTTTGTAAATAATGGCATGTTGTCAATGTGCGATCATTATGTGAGTGAGTGAGTGAGTTGTGTATACATGAATAGGAATAGCAAATTTATCTTTGGTGTGTTCACACATACCCAGCGTGTACTTAAATGATGCTCCAGAATCAATGTGTAAAATTTTGCATTTGCATTTTGCAATTTATGCATGTAACAGGGGTCTTGGGAATATCTTACTTGAAGAAGCCATCCTGTGTATGGGAGCTAGAGACAGAGAGCAGAAAATATAAGAACATATAAAAAGGACTTAAGGTTAGAGAGATAGCTAAGGACAGAGAGGGTTGGATAGGTCTAGCATGTATACAATAGACAGGTATGATGTTTATCGAGTAAATAAACAAAAATGTTAGCTAACAACTTATCAGACTGCATAAACTTTCATGCTCTCTATAGTTGCTAACGCACTGAACTCGGCTAGTACATCGTTGGAGATAATGCAGGGTGCAACATCACGAAATATATAGCTATACATTGATATAAATCTCTAGCGAGTTTCTTAAAAAATCCTATAATAACATTACGGGAATACGTAACAATAAAATTAGTAAATGCATTTTATTCGCATTGCATTATTCGAATACCATTAACTTGTGCGTAGATGCATTTGCTTCGACATATTTTTTATTATTTGTTTCGTAAAGCAGTTTAACGTCAGTTAGCGACACGAACCAACCTATAGGTATATTAAGCTGGCAGGGGGTCGTACAAACAGACTGATCGTGTCTAAGGGGACCGAAAGTGTCCAGGCTCCAGGTCGTCAGCCTCCTCCTGCTCAAAGTCAGTGGCTTGCCACCAAGGGGAGCAGTATCGTGGATGGTTTCTTTGGTTTAGCTATTGGCTTGCGCCAGTGCCACAAGAAGAGCCAGGCGTCACTCAAAAATCGAGGTAGCAGCCGCCTAGCATCGTGGGTCGCGAATCTCTGGCTGCGTTCCATTTCCAGTTCCACTTCCCCTCATCAACTTCCCCTCAGCTTTAGTATGCTTTAGATTTAGTATGACGTGCCAACATGCGCCGAGTCAACTTGGAGAACGGAGGGAAAGTGGGCGGAGGATTCAAATGGAGCAAACCTGCCCTGGCTCACTTTCAAACCAAACTTTCACTGATCCACAGCCAGTGGTAGGCTTGGCGGTATAGTGCTTCTTTCAAATGATTGGAAATACCTGCAACTCAATTAAACAAGGCTTGTGAGTTTCTAATAAGTTGGAATTAATGTTTTTGTCTGTGGGTGGTACGGTGGCGCAGTGGTTAGCACTGTTGCCTCACAGTAAGAAGGTCCTGGGCTCAATCCCCACATGAGGCCCTTTCTGTGTGGAGTTTGCATTTCTCCCTGTGTTAGCATGGGTTTCCTCCGGGTACTCCAGTTCATTGGTGACTCTAAATTTTCCATAGGTGTGAATGTGCGATCCTGCATAGGATATGCGGTTCTGCTAATGGATGGATGAATGTGTTGTATTGTAGACCGATTCATCTTTGGCTACCATTTTAGAATTCTTTAGCAACCCATTTTTTAGGTTGACAACTTACTTTTTTTTAATTTTGTTCAAGTGATATTTTGATAGACAGGATGATATGCTGTCCAGTAAATAACTCTGGTTCTTCCCCTGGAACTCCCTCCCACCCCTCCCCTTGTCTCCCCAACTAAGGTATTGGCAAAAATGTCATCTGCGACCGCACCGCCACCCCGCTGGACGCATTCCGCATGATGTCAGCTGCTCAGTACTACCCGAAGCTGCTGAGCATCATGGGGAACGTGCTGCGCTTCCTGCCGGCCTTTGTGCGGATGAAGGAGCTACTGGAGGAGGGCTATGTGGGGGAGCTGCTGGTGTGCGAGGCCCAGGTCCACAGTGGCAGTCTGCTGGGGAAGAAGTACAACTGGAGCTGCGACGACCTGATGGGCGGGGGCGGCCTCCACTCGGTCGGCAGCTACATCATCGACCTGCTGACCTTCCTGACGGGCCAGCGGGCGGCCAAGGTGCACGGCTTCCTCAAGACCTTCGTCAAGCAGACCGACCACATCCGGGGCATCCGCCAGATCACCAGCGACGACTTCTGCACTTTCCAAATGGTGCTGGAGGGCGGCGCCTGCTGCACCGTCACGCTCAACTTCAACGTGCCTGGGGAGTTCCGCCAAGAGGTGATTGTGGTGGGGACGTTGGGGCGGCTGACTGTCCGCGGGACCGACCTGTACGGCCAGAAGAACACCGGGACAGGGGGGGGACCCGAGCTGCTGCTCAAGGACAGCACACCGCTGGAGAAGGCCTCCCTCCCGGAGAAGGCCTTCAGCGATATTCCGTCCCCTTACCTCACGGGAACCATCCGCATGGTGCAGGCGGTGCGGCAGGCCTTCCAGGACCAGGACGACCGGCGGACCTGGGACGGCCGGCCGCTCACCATGGCTGCCACCTTCGAGGACTGCCTGTATGCCCTTTGCGTGGTGGACACCATCAAAAGGTCCAACCAGTGTGGCGAGTGGCAGAACATAGTTGTGATGACAGAGGAGCCAGAGGTGAGCCCCGCCTACCTGATAAGCGAGGCCATGCGGCGAAGCAGGATGTCGCTTTACTGCTAACACAGACAATTAGCGGAGAGGCGCTTCAGATGGAAGGATCCGTGCGCCGGCTCCTATTTCATGACCTGCCCGAGGTAACTGTCATTTTTTCTAGATTTAGAGTGTGCTAGGAGAGTGGTCAGAGCTCCCCCCATTGTTGGGACAAAGGGCAGGGTACGAGTCTGATCCCTCAGTGACTGTTGACTGGCTTGGTGACCGATTGGAGCGTCTGGCTCTCCAGTTGTTTTTATGACGAACTTGCAGCCAACCACTCTCGCCTGCACGAGGTGGTCTTGGAAATATGCATCCCACTGTGGGTCCAAGGAAGGGAGGCACAAAAGAATGTCTCTGACCGGTTGTGTCTTCGAGTGGTTGCTACGCCTCGGACAATACGATCCTTGTACCTTTTTGTATTTTGTTTGGAATGGTGAATGTGAACTGCTCGCTTGAAGTCCTTTTTTCTTTGTCTCTGCTGTCTCTTTTTTAACGTGTGTATGGAACCAGAGAGAAAATGTTGGAGAAAAAAAATCAATAGTTTGGCTGGTAGGGCTTTTAGAGGGGTCTTCCCTCCTGTTAAGTATGCAATATATCCACACAAGAGCTCCTAGTGGAATTACAGTACACCATCTTGCCTGTGGTATGAGAATGAATGCCTCTTGCCGTTTCAGCATTATCATTTTTTTACTAGCATGTGGTAGTAGACCTATATGCAATTAGACTAGGGCAAATATCAATGTACATTCTAACCACCATTATAATGCATGTATAAAAAACTCTTGTTAGATGGGAGAGTTGGGTGGATATTAGAATGTAGTCCTAGTCACTGGATTTTGACACAACCCTGCACTATGTGTATGTAAGCTTAGCCGCATGTTTTTTTTTATACGCATACATTTTCTTTTTTAATACGGAGGTTGTCCCAGGGGTTACTCTTAAACAGATTAAGGTTAGCATGCTTTAAAGTTTCTCATTGAGATTTTAAGAGGACCAATCAGTGAAAGTGTGTGTTGGACAAGGACTTTGGACGCAGGGTACTGTAGCTTTCCTGCACGAAGCCTTTGAACTCAGGCTTAAGACTTTAACCTCAGCTCCAAGCTTTTTAAAGCCAAAATCGATCTGAGTGTGAGACTATCAGCAATGATAAAGCAGCTTCCGATAAGGGAAATGTTTAGACGGTATGAGAATGAAGTCACCCAATTTGCTTCTTAGAGTAAAATAAGGCTGTTGCTTACAGATTAATTAAGACCGATAGACTTGTAATAAAGTGGAGGAAGACCAAATCAAGATGTTACACAGATTTGTTAATATGATGACATCCATAAAGTGTTTTGCAGCTACGGTGTTAATATGTAAAGGGTATCGTTTCGCTTGTTGAGAGTTCATATCATTGATGTATTGCAATCAATTGGGTCAAGGAAAAACATTGTAGCACACACTGACCCACATGCCAAAAGATTGATTTTTTTGTTTTGGGCTTCGTCTCATGTTTCCTCAATGCAAGACCTACATAGACTTGCTATGTCAAACTGTGCTGAAAATAGTTACCATAAGACTTTTAAAATATATATATATTAGCTGGGTTTGTAGACTTTATTCATGTATGTAATGTATTTGTATTACTTTTTAAACTACCTGTGAAAACAAAGCAGCTCAAATGTTTTACATACACTTATGTATTAAGAATTAATTTGTATGTTATTGAGCTACCTGTACTGTAATTAAGGGAAGCAGGAGGTGGTCTTTCATGAGACCTTGGTCTTAAGGCCATGGGGAGTGTTAATGAGCAAAACATGAGAATGAGGTTGACATAGATGCCTGCTTGCTTTATCTATAATTTATATACAAATGACGCTGTAAACAGCAATTTTTTGCTGTTTGTTGCATGGCTCAATGTTACACTTATAGGCCACATGATATTGTTTTATGAAGGCTACATTCTTGTAGGCTAGCTGACCATGGTAACGGTTATAGTTCAAAGTCATTGTTGTGGGCTATTCGCAATAAAACAAAAATACTTGATTTTATTATGACTAAATCCTTAAAAGGAGCTTGATGAAAATGCAGTAATCATGTGTGATTCCAGTTTCCCTTTGCTGTACCTTACCAACTGTGTGTTTGATAGACCTTGAATCAAGTGCTCTTCATTAGTTAGCTTAAATGTTTTTAATAACAAAAGTCATTACACAGGTTTTTTTGGGTGTTTTTTTTTACTTCTTGGTGTTTGAAGATTTGTTAAATGCATTCCCCAGCTGTCTCTTTATGACCTTCTAACCAGGCTTGTACCAAGAGGCCATTTAAAGTCAGCAGCACTGCTTTACTGCAACATACTGTATGTTCATATTGCCCCAGAGCTGATAAGTCAGATATCTCCTGTATAAAATCACCCAAATGAATACACGTAATGACAATCACACATATAATTAATTGGCTGAATAACAGTTCATATATACTGTATCTATTTAGTTCACCTAGGGTGTGTGGATCATTCATGCCCTAGGTTTTCTTAAAACATGCTTGTGATTACAGCTTTTGGTTTTCAGTTTCTCTGGGTTTACATGACAGGTAGTACTAGCTCACACTAGTGGCTCAATGATTTCTTTGTAACATTGTGATCTTTTGAATACAACAAAAGGAGAGCGAGACATCCAAAGATGTGTATGTCAGAGTTAGATGTCTTTTACAATCATAACTGTCTACAGTATTATCCTCTTGGTATGTGCCATTCCCTTCCTTAATTGCAGAGTTAAGTGTTTTGTCCAAAAATATAATGCTCAACTGTCATGGTATGGTAGTTTAACATGAAGTTGATTTAATGTCCGTCTCATGTCATTTATGGAGGAAGAGGGGTCACTCTGTGGAGTGTGCTAGTTCAGACAGTATCTGTGCTGCCATGGCAGCTTAGTGAAGCTCCAGCTTCACAGACAGGCCTTGAGAGACTCAGAGCATCAGCCTCCCCCCATAGAGACCTAATTAAATTGTTTCAGGCAGGCGGGCCCTCTCTTCCAGCTGCCACACTGTGAATATATCTAACGAATGCTACAATTAATCTTCAAAAAATCTTCTTAAGCCCTGCGTTGCCGTTCAAATTATTTTTTTTTTCAAAGGTTTTGGCTGAAAGGACTATGTGTTGCATGCATTAGATCCTATTCTGTGGAGAAATTACTCTGATAATACAATTCGTTTCCACGCAATTAATGTGCTGATAAGCTATGGTGATTAACCCTGAAAATATTTAGGACATATGGGCATGATATTATTTGGCCAGATTATTTATTGTAAGTTATTACAATCAAACATGTGAGAACATTTCTCAGTTTCTCTTTGACTTTGATATAAACATTACAATTATTTTATATGAAAATTACTGAAATATGCTGCATCACTGTACGCCCACAACAACTGGTAGTCTTGAGATAACTGTTAATGAAAGTGTGTACCTAAAGGTATTTACCTATACACTATATGTAGTTGTGGAAAAAACTTGAAAACTGGATTAACCGTCTGTGGTTGGATGGACATTTTATTTCACAATGTTCCCATTGTCTTTTTTTTCCACTGGTATTTGGCATAATGATATAAAAAATGCAGAAAAGAAAAGTGTTGGAACAGAACTGCTCGCTTTATCTGCAATCTTTGCTGATTACTTGGTGATATGTTTTGCCAGCATTTACAAACTGTTGAGGAAGGGGTTAGGTTTGACATTTTGGTTATTCTCTTTTAAAGGGGGAGGGGAGAGGGTTTTGTGTTGCCTATTTTAAGTCCTCAAAGAGGTGATTCTTGCACACTCACAGCCAGTCACCTAGCAACCATTAGCATTTACAAACTTGACCCAATTTGTATGATTTCCCCTCACCCTCCCCTTCATTTTCACTAAGATTGCCCCCCAAACCAACCTGTTAACCTTTCTTTGTTAACTGAAGTAGTATGGCCTGTGTTTTAGTCACTGGCCATGTTTCAAAGGAATGCTTCCCTGTGTTTCTCCTTCTGTATGACCCTTTTGAAGGAAGTTCATGGTTTCTTATAACATATCTTCCGATTAGCTTAAATTAAATTCACGTTTCAAATTTGGTCAGCCTCAGAGGTTAGCACCCGGCACACATAAAAACACGCACACACTAGGTGTCACACCCTCCAATAAATGTGTAATTGCTGGCAACTGTTAAATCCTGATGTATTATTCAATCGTTTGTGTTGAAGGAAATGTCCATCTTGCTGTATTGATGTGTGACTATTTATTGTTCTGTATGTATATTGTGGATGCATGGATCTTTGTACATATTTTGTCAGACAGGTGCATATTTACTGGTCTTAAATTAGAGAATGTACTGTAGGAATATATTTATAACTATATTTTCTATATTTCTGAGGACTGTTGTGTTCTCAGACGTTGTGCAAAGAGTGGTATCACTATAATAATTGTCCTATTTTTGTCTTTGTTTACCACACATGGAAAGGTATGGTCATGTATATCTCTAAATTTGGGTCTGGCTTTGTGAACCCTGTTTCAGCGTTCTACTGTCTTATCCAGTGTTCTGCATCGCTACTGTATGTGAGTGTATGTGTGTGTGTGTGTGTGTGTGTGTGTGTGTGTGTGTGTGTATATATCTGTGTATATTAGGAGAGACAGAGAGAATGTGTATTTGCCTCCATACAACATGGTTTACAGCGTCAGCAATTGTCCAATGCTGTGGTTTTTATGGAATAATAAAAAAACATATAATTATAACCTTGTAAATTGTCTTTTGTGCGTTCACTTCAAGCTGAGTCAAGCGTTAATACAAGAATGAACATTTAAATTCTATTTTGTTTTCAGTTTCTTCCACTCTCTACCCCTCCTTTCTTTGAGCAGTGTAGAAGACAAATTCGGGCTCTTGATGCTAGGTAGCTAACGCCCTCTTCTCCAAAATGTTGGTATTCTGCTGCCACCTTCTGGATGCTTTAGGGACTCCAACCATGTCAGTAAATCAGTAAATGTAGGGATTACAGTACAAACAACAAAGCACATTAAAGGTCTCTACTCAGCTCCCTGACTAGGGTGCTACAGCTTGCTTGTATCTGTGATGCAGGACCTTCTCCTTCACCTGTTTATCTTGTTATAATGCAGCCATCAGAATTTCACAGAAGCTTCTCACACTAACGCCACATTCAAAGTTCAAAGTTCAAAGTGTTTTATTTGTCAGATGCACAGTATAATACAGGATCATTCTGAGCAAAGAAATTCTTATGACAAGGCAGGCAACAACTACGTAGAACAGAGCCAAAATATCCATACCAGAATATAAATAATACAAAAGTAACTAAGAT
>JAVQJS010017446.1:0-11610 GCA_036024795.1 Galaxias rostratus | reverse complement strand
TGCACAGTATAATACAGGATCGTTCTGAGCAAAGAAATTCTGTGAATCTAAGCCTCTTCCTAAAGGATCTTTAGCATATGCTATGGACATTGTAATTGCCTCAAGGCTTAAGATAGGTGAATACTGAATTTGTTAAGAACATTAATGAAGGGATAGAACATTTGGCCATGAAAACTTTTACCAGTTTCAACAATGTTTTTATTTGACTTCGAAAGTCAAGATTCTGGAAAGGATCAGGTGACCCGGCGCTGGAGTCAGTTTGGTTGTAGTGTTCGACGGGACGTTCGCGATGGCTCCTGCGGGATAACGTGATCATAAGTCATAAGACGACGTGTGGAGTGAACCTTCGGGTGATAGTCTGCCGAGGAGCCGGGATCCGACGTCAGCTCACGCAGTTAGATAACTCGCCGTGCCTTCGAAGACAAAGCTGATGCTGACAAGGACAAGATTGCGTTCGCTTCTTCAGTGTCCTCCATTGGCCTACTAGGTGTTAGAAAGTGTCTGTTGTGGTTATTGATGTCTTAAAACGGTTTAGAACCGTAGGTATGCGCCGTATGTATCAGTGGCCGTTTTCTCACTGTACCGTGTATAGGAGTGACCGAAAGTCAATTCTTATTTATTTTTTGATTCTTGTTGTGTCAGCAAAGCACTTTTATGTGTTCTCTGTAGATTACTATTCGATACAGTAGGTGGTGTACATTATATTCCTGGTTTAAACACGAAAGTTCATTTTAATAAGGTTTGCAATGGACTAAGAAACTATAAAAAAAACTGAGAAATAAGATTGTTGGTTGGTTTACCCCGTACCATGGAGGGATTTTCCTACACTTTAATAGGAAACAGCAAGTTTATAATAAACAATTAGGGAATAATTCATGAAGTACTGCCTTTTGGTCTTTTACCTTGCTTTTGGAGTAAATCCTTGTGGGGTTAGAAGGTGGACCGTGTATGAGAGAGAGAGGAAATAGAAAATGTTTACTTAGACAGGAAGGAAGCGAGAGAAGAGATTGGCCTGAGGAGGAAGACACAGGGGAGATGGCGCGTTAACGCCACGGAATTGAGGAGAAGACGGACATTGGACCGACACTTTTTTATGATTAGGAAGTAGGCGAGACGAGAGGTGAGACGGGAAAGGACATCCCACAGTCGGATGATCGGATTGACGTTTGCCATTCCAAATGGAATATGGTTACTATGTTCTATTGTGTTCCGCTCTGTTCTATTGTGTTCCGCTCTGTTCTATGTGTGGAGCAGAGGTTCCGTGCCGTGGCCATGCCGACTCTCGTCTGCATTCCGCCCCGGATCCGTGACGAAGCCGGTTCATTTATGTTGAACACATATTGATTTCTTAATTGATTTGTGTGTGTGTGTGTGTGTGTGTGTGTGTGTGTGTGTGTGTGTGTGTGTGTGTGTGTGTGTGCGCGCGCACGCGCGCGTTTTATGGGTTTTGCAGCCTTAGGTCATCGCCGATGCTTTACGGATACTTTAGAAATGTCTGTTTTTTCTATGTACAGTATTGTCCCAGTGTCATATGATAATCTTAGAACCAGCAGCCTACAATAATAAAGGGCTTTCTGTTTAAAAACGTGTTTTCTTGTATTTTTGTTTCACCAGTGTAACGTCATTGCACATCGGAACTCCGTACCTGTTACTCTTTCATTCTCTCCGTTTCTTTCTTTCCTTTCTTTCTCTCAGTCTCACCTTCTCTGTTAGTCTCTTTGTGTCTATTTGCACCTGTGTCTTAAACTCACGTCCCAGGTGTCTGTGGTGGATCTCCTCTTTGTTTTCAACTACCCCCTCCCCTCCCTCACTACTGCCAATCCTTCAGAGAGAGACGGCCGACATAAGAGCAGCCAACGGTCGACCTGACAGAGAGCACTGGTGACGTGACGTCCTCAAAGACCCCGACCCCGTCCCGTCTGAGGCGTGGGCCAGCGCCGCCGCCGCCGCCGGCCCCTCCTCCGAGGCGTCAGCGCGGGGAGCAGAGCTCCAGACGACGCCCCTCTGGTCTCCCTCTGGGGCGGGGCACTTTGCTCTGATTAATTTCAGACGGCCTCTCCGCAGGCCCGTCGTGATGGATACCGCCTCTCCCTCCCTGAGCTCCGGGGCTCTCTCCCGTGAGAGAGCTCTTTTAATTATCTTTCCGGGGCAGCTGCATCAGGGCCTGGTTCTACGACCCAGCTGCACTGTGTTTGTTCCCTGGCTCTGCCCTCTCGGATCACAAGCGGGCTGTGCTACTTTGTTGCGTGAGCTTAAGCTGTTAAACGTTTAATGATAATAATAATAATACATTATATTTTTGAAGCGCTTTTCAAAACACTCAAAGACGCTGTTTAACACATAGATGTAGTAGTTTATTAGTTTTTTGAATGAGCCAAAACACGTCGACTCATTAGGTGAACGCACCCAACGTTTGTGAAGACAATTAGACTAGATGACCTGCGTTGTAGTCATCAGATAACGATGTATCTAACAAGTAGGTACTTTAAAACGGTGTCCCACAAGAATGAACCTGATTTTGAAAGGTTGTGAATTGGGGTTGAGTCGCCGTTTAAAGCCCAGTAATGGGTCTCCTTTATGAACATAAGGCCCCACTGCTGTCATAGACAATTCGGATGCTTATTCATCACGCAGGCTGGGTCACGAAAATAAACCCCACACGATTTAGCAATTTTTTACAGGCGTCCGCCCCCCCCCCCCCCCCCCACACCTGCGAGCAAGCCTGTCACCACGATAATGCCGTTGTCGTAGGCAACACCAGGCATGAACCTTTTCTTTTTCCACAACTTGCCTTGTCAGGCACCACCATCAGACTCCCCCTGGCCACTGGCCTTTCCAACACGGACTATCTAGTAACTGTTACCTTTGCGTGAAATTAAACCTTCGAGCGCTGCCACCAACATCTCTGTGAAAGAAAGGAAGAAGGAAAGAAATGAAGACAGAGAGACGGCTCGCGGGACACACCACAGAGAGGGTCACCAGCAGACTGAGAGTGTCAGATGAACTTGTGATGACCTCTGGTTTAAACAACACACTGTTCTCGGAAGCGAAACACGTGTTCGGCTGAAATTAGGATTTTCCTCTCAGGCTCCATGGCCACAATGGCACTTACTATAATATATGAATGTTTGCCTTTGTACTCTGCCTCTGTAATTTTGATAATAGGGGGGATTTGTCTAGCCTTCCGTCAGTGGCAAAAGTTATTCAATATCGCTTTATTGTAGGACTGTTTACACCTGTAGTTTAGTTCCGTTCGTTATTGTTGGTGTCAATCAGAGGCTTTAAGCCACGCAGCCATTGTTATTTGTTACATAAATGAATGATTGTGGGCCAGTTTTGATCCACGGCCATTCATCTGTTGGGTGGAAAGGTTACGTCTTAAACCCTCAAATGTGGCTTTTCTAGAGAAGAACGTCTTGGATGTTGTTTCTGGCGAGACGGGGGGGGGGGGGTCTTTGGCACCTCCGTGTCCCTACTGAATGTGTGCGTCATCGCTCTGCCCTTATATGGTCCAGGATGTCACTGCCACACCCCGGCAGCTGGTCTGTTGGACCAACAGTTTACAGTAGCCTGGCCTGCTCGCTTCCTCTCAGCTCGGCTTTTAGTATCTTCTGCGTAACTGTCTGTTGGTGTGTGTGTGTGTGTGTGTGTGCGTGCGTGTGTGTGTGTGTGTGCGTGCGTGCGTGCGCGCCCAAGTGAGAGAAAGAGAATGAGAGAAAGAGCTTATAACATAGACAAAGTTTCACCCCTTCAGCCCTCAGAATGTTTATCAAGGGACCGAACAACGCTGACTGACCATCCCCCCTCGTGCTGGCTCCGTGTTACTCTAAGACACGTTACATCACGTTCACAGTCACAGCCAAGACAGGAGAGTTTACACTACGGCTGGCGTTTATTGCATTAACATAATGGTGCCGTGATAGGCCACTGTTTAACGGAGCTCCTCGTCTAACCACAAACATGTCACTGTGTAACTTGGCAACACCTTCCTGGGTTGTTCCATTGATTGATGGATCGTTTATCGCTGTCATATCCTCCGTTTAAGAAAAGGGGTTACTGTGAGCTGGCTTCCTTTTCAATGTGCACATTTCCCCCGGCCTTCATATAAATAATTAACAACTCAATGGCACATTTTCCAGTTTTTTTTTCTTTCTCCAAAGCTTTTATGAGGAGGATTCAACCTCTCAACTTAACTTTAATGACCTCATGAAGGAGAGCATGAGGTTGCGGGACGAAGAGGGGTCAATGACGACAGGAAGTGAAGGGGCGTGGTAGTTCATCTGTCAACCATTGTGCAGTAGTGGTTTGTTTCTCTATTACTCCCAGCTAGACATTATGTTTACAGGTAGCTTCTCCTCCTGAGCCCAGAATATCCTCATTCATTTTGTTTCAATTGTTGGGTGCCAATTGGATTAACAGATGCTTATCACTGTATTATCTCCATTTTAACTGCCAAGACACACCCAAACACACATACCCTCCACCTAATGCCTGCGAAAAAGTCGTCTACAGTTACACCCAGGTTGCAGCAGAGACTAAAACAGCTGCACAAAGCTCTACTGTGAAAAGCTTCAGTCATAGAAGTAATCTATGCAGGCTAAAAACAGCAAGCCAAAGTAAAGGTTAAGAAAAAAAAATATCCCTAAACAGTTCAGCACAGTTATTACAGAGCTCCCAGTAATCATAGCCATCATGACACGATGACACAGTCTGCGCGCAGCCCCAAACAAAGCTTTCTATCCAATGTTCTCCGTGCTGCAGCCTCCCAAGCAGGCCAGTATAAATAGCAGCGAGTTCTATTGTGTAATCTCAGATCTTCCTGTTCTTTGCAGTGTAACAACATGGTCCTGGATCAATAGTCCACCCTCGCACCACAATCTGACCGAAAAACCCACTCTCCCTTCGCTGGGAAACACACCAACGGTCCGATTTGACTGTAGAGAAAACACGCAACCTTACACACACACATATACACATGCCCTCCTCTGATTAGCTCAGACCAGTCTGCTTGCATTTATGCCTTTATACAGTACTAGGCGTATATTTACTGTAGCCCTCTCATAGACTAATTTTTGGTGCCAAAGCCAAAGCATTATCATACTATGAGAGCTTGACGTGGTAGAAAAATAATCAGACACTGCTTTCTGGCTCTGTAAGTTGAAAACATTGTACTGTATACAATGGGCTGCTCGGCTGCACCTCTCTAGCTCCGCTCAACCCCTTTTACTCCTGGGACAACAAAACGAAGGCTCCAAGTGCCCAGTGGATTGGAGCAGCCGGCCTACATGGGACACAAAGTTCTTGAGATAAGACATTTGCGTCCACCTTGCCTAAACCCCTTTTTTTTATAACTTTTTACACAACAAAAACTAAAAAGCTAATGTCTATGAAAGAAAAAGTTGTGTATGAAGAAAAAAACAAGTTTTTGGGCTTGTGGTTCATTGGGAAGAGTTGACATGTTATGATATAATAATTTAACAACAGTTTTTGGTATCCTATTTATTTCTTATCAATTATGCAAATAAAGTATATTTCATTCAAGATAACCTTTCCTGTATCTTTAATAAATGCTATACATATTATGTAAATATTTGGTACATTATTTTATACTTTTTATATTATGTTGTCTTGCACGTTACAAATTAGGAACAGTTCGGTTAAATGTTGGACAAAGATGTGTTTATTGAGGTGATGTAGATAAAAATCTAATAGCTCTAGTTCATCTAGGCCAGAGATGTACAGTATGCCCGCTCTATGTACATGACCAAATACACAGTACATTTACATGGTTATATGCAGATACCTGAGCTCAACTCAACGATAATACAGGCTCCCTTACGACAGGAATCCAGATTATACCCTAACAAGAAAATATAGTCTTGAAAGTTAAACTAAAAGAGTCGTAATAGTCTTAATATGAAATGTCATGTCCATCCCACTGAATAGCCCAGCTGTTGATGGATGATGCCCCATAGTATGGGGTTGGCTGCTTAGCAACTCATCATTTATAGCCTGTATATCAAGAGAGCATGTACTAATGTATGCCAATATTGTTGATAGACGTATTACCAGAAGCTGCCTAAAATAAAAGTGGCGCATATATTAGAATTTGTTAAGGCATAACAAAAAACGCATAGTTGTCGGTAAAAAATCAAATGAAAAATATAAACAGTATTCCCTCAGAACAGGCGAGTCTCACTTTGTCAGCAGTCTGTCAAGGATTCGGATTCATATAGCCCAGCCCAGAAGTTTCCGAAGTGGAGTCCATGGTGTCCATGGCAACTGAGAGGGCAGCTCAGTTAGTCGCTGTTCTAAATCAACGTAAGTTGAACTTCACTCAGAATTATTTCACAAGTTCTACCAAGCAAAATAAGGGTTGAGAGTGAGAAATGTTTCCTACCAGACAAAATTAACAAAAAAATGGCTAGAGTAACAAAAGTAATGAAAGGCCTGATTAAAAATGGCTTACTTGTAAAACTCTCAGGTGAGCCAGAACTTAAGTTTTATAAACACTTCTGTATCCGACTCGCGGCATTGAATCTCGAGCACTCCCTAATATTCCGATTCAATACAGTGTACAGTTGAAAGGCCCAGTTTGGTCCAGTCTATTTAAAAAAAAATAAGCGCGGTCAGTCTTGGTCTGCTGTTCGTAGGTCGTGGCTCTGTGCGGAGGAGGCTTTGGTGTTGGAGGGAGAGACGGCTTCATCTGTGCCAAGTTTATCTTCATTAGTGGCTGTGACCGGTTGCTGTGCCTCCCTTTCTTGGCTTTCAGGTTGATTGGTGCCGTGGAGTTCGCTATTCAACGCGCTAGTGATGCTTTGAGATGCCTCCATGTCTCTCTCCGTCGGATCCTCCCAATGAAACGCCTGGCTCCGCGGCTGGACAAGCAGCCTCGTGTCGTTATAAGATGCCAGGCCTGTTTGTGATGAGTTCGAATTTGTGCCGTTAGTGTTGCTTGAGATATTAGCTGAGATGTTAGCAGGGGTTGGGACGACCCCGTTTAGCCCTGGCCTTCCCGCATTCGAAGATGCAACCGTCGGCTTCCAGATGAGGCTGTAGTAAACGGCCAATATGATGGCTGCCAGAGACACGGACAACACATAGGCGAACACAGTGGCTAATCTCACCCATTTTTTGTTGGTCTTCGCAGCCATCTTGGCCTTTTTATCGCCTGTGTAAGTAGCAGGTTTGCCCCTCTCCATATTGGGCATGAAGTCCCTCTCTCTCATGTTGCCCCTGTTTTTGCCTCGATGCTCCACCGCCCCGTCCGTCTTGATGCTTTGTTATCCCCGGTCCAAGAGAACACAGTTCGCTTTTCAAACTGGTGCCGAGGCTTTAACAGCACCCTCAGCCCCTCAGATAATACAAGCAATCCGTTGGGCAGCTCTGGGCCTATTGGTTTGTGTCAAGATAATTTATCTCATGCTGAAGAGCGCGTTGTTTTTGGTATCCAGTGCAGCACTGCGCCTCACCGTTATGGATGAAACATCTCCTTGATTGTTGCGCGCCTCAGCATCCAGAGAGACTAATGTTTATTCCAGACGACCATTACTCAGAGAACAGCAAGTGCCCGTAGCGTAACTCCTGCAGGAAGTCCACAGAGGAAGACTGTATTGTATTAAAAGGGTCGAGTACGATCATACGTTTTGCCTACCGGTTTGTTTCATCCTGTAAATGAAGCGGCTGGATCAACTAAAAATATGGTCGAGGGGGCAGGGACTTTCTTAAAGGAGCAGAAAACGGAGCCTTTTAAACATGACGCAGCTGCGCAGCCTCTGTTCTCATTACATTTACTGGAAAGCTACAGCACCTTACATCACATGTTGATAAATGCCGATTATGTAATTATCTTTGCCAACCATGGCTTTTGCTATGATTATAATTCAGATGATGGGCTAGTATTTGTTGATTGGATAAAACAATAATTGGGAAGTTTCACTCAAAATACACAGAATACGTTGTTATAATATATATGTATAATATATGTTATAACCCACCATCTGTCTTACTTCTTGAAAGCTAGTGACCCCCTGGCACCAAAGGCGCGACCCTGTGGCCTA
This sequence comes from Galaxias rostratus, assembly GCA_036024795.1. Taxonomy (NCBI): domain Eukaryota; kingdom Metazoa; phylum Chordata; class Actinopteri; order Galaxiiformes; family Galaxiidae; genus Galaxias; species Galaxias rostratus. The sequence goes on along the minus strand of JAVQJS010017446.1, from coordinate 3,550 downwards.
GGGGGGAGACTGCGCCTTCTTTCAGAACCATGGACAGCGCATGCAGTGTCTCACGCTCTAATTGTCGCTTGGTCCGTCCATCTTGCCTGACCCTCTGGAGACAGGTGCAACCAAGTCTGATTTTGTAGATAACAAATAAAGCTGTTCCGTAATCAATTTTGTCATTACGTAATTAAGAGAAACATAATACAATGGCACGTGAGTCTGTGATTCGACAGTTGTTTACCCCGAAACATTTATTTTTCTTTAAAATGGTCCCTTGTTTGTCCTGCCCGCAGCTCTCCTATGTGCGTGACATATTGATGTTGAGGTGTATTTGTTATTCAAACGACTGGAAGTTCTCTGAGTAAGACTACGAAACAGCAATCAGTATCCTTTATGTGTAAAAAGCTTTTTTCTCTCTGCTTCCTTACACTATATAAATACTATCGTCATATAACATTGTCATATATGAGGATTAGCAATCATTTCACATAATTTTAGCAGCTTGTCAGCTGTTTAATTTTTTTTGTGAAGGCCCTTTTTTAAAGTGGCAGCTTAAACCTTCCTTAAAGGTCGATGCTGTATTTTCATGCATAATTCGTTCAGATTAGGGTTTTTTTCATGTCTATGATATGATAAATATAAGTAAAATTTTAACCTTTTATATTTCGGTGTGGTTTTGTTTGGATTTCATTATCCTAACAAAAATTTTAACCTTTTATCCTATTTGTTCATACCTGTTGAAATATCAATAAATATCGTTTAGAACCAATGCCGTGTTTATCCTTGTTACAAGTTTGTTGAGTTCAGAGAAGCTGCTGCACCTTCATGTAAAGTCATTTTTTTTTTCTCCTGTGGACTTCATTTGCAATGCATATTTCTTTGGGTGTGTACTGTTCACTCTTTAGGAGAACAGATCAGTCCAATTTCACACAGAGCATTGCTACAATACACATGTACACCAGGCCATGACCGATACTGCTCTAGACTACACTACCAGGATCAAGAGTCAGCACTGTATCACTCTGGACCATCTAGGATGGTCTAGTTAGAGTTAGAAAGTCCAGGACATCTAAGGACGAGTTTAAAGGAACTCCAGGCGTGTGTGTCCAACGTTCCCGGATCCGCACAATGGACAAGCGACGCTACATTCTGGAGCCTCCGGATGTCAAGGACTACCTGGTCAAAGGGGACCGTTTCACCAAGTGGTCTGAGGTCAGTAACAACACCATGTCTCTGTCTCTGTGTGTCCAACCTGAGAGAAATAGATGGGCCGTCTCTGTTGTAAAGTCTGTGGAACAGATGTTTGAGAACATAGACAGATTTAAAAAATAAGTGTTATGTTGGCCAAATTTAATCACAAATTTCCATAATCTTAAACCGTTTCTAGTATAAATATATTGAACCCAAGCCAGCCAGAGTGCACGGATGCCAAAACAAAAAAAACATCGCCATCTTCACATGAAAATGATCTTGATTGGCTCATAGGAAATACGTTTCATGTATGAATTATAAAACTGTTTAACTCTGTCCACAGAATTACCCTTTGGCATGTATAGCCTTCATCCTATCTCTGACACAAAGTAGGAACAGTTTCTGATGACTAAAGAACCTCATATTCCTAATGTTCTCAATGTTCTCCAGGACTCCACAAAGACGGCCACTGTCACCATGAAGATGGACCCCAAAGGATTCTTTGTCTACTGGGTCAATCAGAGCAAGGTTAGTACCTATGTAGGACCAATGAGAACCGGGACAATGTGTAATGGACCAATTAGTGCAAGGTTAGTTCCTCTGGTGGACCAATGAGAGCTAGATCAATGTCTCATTGACCAATTAGTGCAAGCAAAAGATTCACTCAGACCAAAAATAATAGTATGCATACATTATATATATATACACATCAAAACGTGCGGATTTAAAAATAAAAGTCGGAATTGTTAGAATAGTGCATGGTGTACGTGTTATCACAGGGGCTTCGTAGCTTAGCTTTAACAATTCCTGTTATATAACTTGCCATGTAGATGTACCATTACTGTGATTAACATCACACGGCTTATGTGTGAATCCTGTCAGAGGCACTGTAGTGTACAGTACGGATTCTATGGTGGCTATAGTGCTATTATAACACAGTTATTGTCTGCATATCCAGCTGGGGTAAAAAAAAGACCATAATGTATGCTAGTTTATATTGTGTTTACCATTCATAAGCCTTATGTATCATAGAGTGTGCTGTATTGGAAAACACTGTGATTATGATTTGTGTCAATATCCTGTAACCCTGCATGTGTTAGGTAATACTGCACGCCCAGATCTATCGGTGGAGGCAGTGATTTTCCTTCTCTTCCCATTTCTAGGAGACAGTGTTTCTGGATGTGGCTACCATAAGAGACACCAGGGCAGGCAAATATGCAAAACTTCCCAAAGTGAGTCGATCATCATGTAATTGTATATATCCCTGTCCCTGCTGCCTCACACTGCAGGAATACAATTGTCATTGGTGGTATTGTTTATTCACTGAGCATAGTTTAGGATTGCAGTCATTAGAACTGCTGAGGCATTTTGTAAAAAGTGAGTTTGTTTACCTATCACAGGGAGAGGGCATTTGCATTGCAAAATGAGCAATAAAGAAAGAAGCAAACCACAGGCCAAAGCAAAGATCTCCTCCTACATCTGTTTCTCTCCTGGCCACTTGCACACACCTACACGCAGCGATGCTTTGTGGCTGTATTGCAGCTGTGTGATTAAAGGGAGTGGGTGCGACCAGTTTGGGTCTTTGTCAGTCGTTCACACAGATTACAGAGCAGCACAGCAAGAAGGTCCTGGGTTCAAATCCCACCTAACCCAACGGTCTCTCTGGGTGGAGTTTGCATGTTCTCCCCGTGTCTGTGTGGGTTTCCTCCGGGTACTCCGGATTCCTCCCACCATCAAAAAATAAACATGGTCCATTTTCCAACCAAATCCAACTCCTCCGACCCTCATTGCCAATTCACCTGTGGTCGGCCTGTGTGTCCTATGTGAGAGAGTCTGGCGTTATATGTTGGGTGGACAAGTCTGGCGCAAACCGGCTACAGTTGTATCACTGGAGAGTTGTGTTTGATAGCTGTCGGTCCATTTGTTGTCACGTTAAGAACTAAATTAAATAAATTATTATTTCAAGATCCTCCAGTTATCCTTTCTGTGTGACACCAGCCCGGTCACCAATCAGCACCCTCTGTTTATAGAAGAGACTGACCCAAACTGGGGTCACTAAAACAATAACCCAAAAGACAGCTTGCATTTCCAATTCTCAACGAAATTCAAGCTTTTAGAAGGTTCACAGGTCCACTATGTGCCCAACAGCTGAAATGAACCTTCTATGGATGTCCAACTGAACACTACCCTGATGGAGAGCAAAACCTATTGCTCTTTATGTTGATGTGTGTGTGTGTGTGTGTGTGTGTGTATGTGTGTGTGTGTGAGTGTGTGTGTGTGAGAGAGTGTGTGTGTGTGTGTGTGTGTGTGTGTGTGTGTGTGTGTGTGTGTGTGTGTGTGTGTGTGTGTGTGTGTGTGTGTGTGTGTGTGTGTG
>JAVQJS010017444.1:0-12599 GCA_036024795.1 Galaxias rostratus | reverse complement strand
GTGTGTGTGTGTGTGTGTGTGTGTGTGTGTGTGTGTGTGTGTGTGTGTGTGTGTGTGTGTGTGTGTGTGTGTGTGTGTGTGTGTGTGTGTGTGTGTGTGTGTGTGTGTGTGTGGTGGGGGGGTACTTCTGTGTTGTGGTTGGTGGTGGGGCTTCTAGGAGTACAAGCTGGTCATCACTGGCCACAGCCTTGGTGGAGGTACAGCAGCCCTGCTGGCTGTCCTTTTGCGTAACTCCTTCCCCAACCTGCGGTGCTATGCCTTCTCTCCACCAGGGGGACTCATGAGGTATGTCCTGAGGTGGAGGCTCAAAATATCAGAGCACCGGCTGGCACAAGAAAGGCCTGGTCTGACTCATGACAGTGATGTTTATTGTTTGGAAGTTATCCTCTGTGTTAGCATAGACAGGGTACACTGTTGTATTTATCAGGGGGTTTATTGATACCATCTATATCATACGTAAATGTCCTAAGATTATATTGTGAATATTATTAGTGTTGTTGTTGTTATTATTATTTTGTAATTGCTACATATTTTTGTAATATTATATATTTGTTGGTACAACTGGCACAGATCTTGCACAGAGTTTAAAAAATGTTTCATTCACAGTAAAGCCCTGGCTGATTACTCCAAGCAGTTTGTGGTTTCTGTTGTTTTGGGAAAGGATCTAGTGCCCAGGTAAGGCAACAGATTTTGGGAAAAGCATGAATAGATGCATTGCATCAGTGTTTCTATTAGTATTCTATTGTCTCTTCCTCTTCCCTCCCATACAGTACAATCACTGTCTGCCTTCCTTTTTTCCCTTATTTGAACAGACTGAGTATTCCCAACATGGAGGATTTGAAGAGAAGAATTCTAAAGATGGTCTCTAACTGTAGTAAGCCAAAGGTAAGAACCCGCATCTACATTAACCGTATTGATGTGTAGAAATGTGTTACTGTTTAAGCTCTCCCTTCAACCAAATGCATGTTGTTCGTTTTTTGCTTTTAAGTTTACCCAAAAGTGCCACTTGCTGATCTCTCTCTCTCACACTCTCAGTACCGCATACTACTGCAAGGATGTTGGTACGAGCTGTTTGGAGGGGACCCAGATGACTTTCCAACGGAGATGGACAACAGGGAGGAGCAACTTAGTCAGCCATTACTAGGGGAGGAGTCACTGATCATTCGCCACTCATCGTCCTATCAGAGCCTGGCTTCAGAAGACTCACCTGTTCACACAGCCCACCTTCCCCTCTACCTGCCTGGTCGCATACTACACATCACGGAAGATGGGCCCTCTCGGAGGTTTGTTGTTGTGTTGGAAACGGACACACATAACTGAGTAGTTAAACAGTTATTCAGTTAACAGTATTCTGCTTCCATCCCAGTTTTTTTTATCTAGATGAATCTTTCCCCCCCCCATCCTGTTCTTTTGTCCCTTCCCAGATCCTGTTTTTCTCAGGTGCGTTATCGCGCCGAGTGGTCCAGTGAAGCGGCGTTCCGAAGTGTTTTGATCAGTCCCAGGATGCTTGTTGATCACATGCCAGACGCTGTACTACGTTCAATACGTAGCCTGACCGTTGATCGGCCTTACTCCCTCTGCCCGTCGTCACTTAGCAACAGCCACCTGAACGTCATCTGAAGTTCCCCTAGTCGTGAATCTGTTTCTACTGATCCTTGAGCCCAACCCTCTTTCGTACCATCCCTCCAAATAACTTTTGGGTGAAAACTCATCCACACACTTTTTTTGTGCCTCACCTATCCTCTTTTCACCACATCCTACCTTATCACTGGTAATTCCTGGTCATGGCTCTTTTCTCGCCTCAAATTCAATCATTATATAGGGTTGATAATGGTGAGTCAACAAAGTTGACTTGTTGAGAAGAGCAGTGTGGAGCATGATTTCTCTCATGGACCTTTAAAGGGGATCCTTTTTTGATGTGCATTTAATTTATATGAAATATATGATTTACTGCCATGCATCAAACACTAGCTTTTTAACAATTACATTAACTATGATGTGTCATCATCATCCGTTGTGCTTTCTGGACACGGATTGATAGTTTAGCAGAACTGTTGTGATTGTGATGTGTGTGTCCAGGTATATTACTGCTTTTTTAAGTTGTATTGATTATTGAACTGATGGTGGAGGATGCCAGTTTGCCCATGTTGTCTCCCTTTTGTTTAGAGAAGTCTAAGGCAAAAGGTCAGCCCTGTGATACAATGTTCAGATTGACTGATTAAGAGACATCGGTCGTTTAATAATAATAATACATTATATTTATAAAGCGCTTTTCAAAACACTCAAAGACGCTGAAATCTCACATGACATGTCCGACTGGTATATATTGTGCCACTAACAATGCTTGGTAGTTTTTACAACATTAGTTTTTAGAAATGTTTCTGTAATTCAACCATGGTAGATTTTAATATTATATTTGTGAAGTTTTCCTTAATTTCATGATGTTTTGCCATATGGTATGATAGTTCAGTAGTGAAACTTTATAATTTGTATGACAGAGAAAAAACAAACTTGGTCTTGCTTTACAGTCAAAACCGATAATCCCTATGACCCCATCCACTTCACTGCCAAACGTGCCATTCCAGCCTAAGAACACCATTGCCATATTTCAGCAAGTTTTTAATTACAAACAATATCTAGAAAAAGACTGGGTTATAAAAGTAAGCTTTGTAAACACTTAAAAACCCAAATGTATCATTACAGACATGTCTTCTATTCATATTATTTTATGACACCACCATACTGTTTGATGAAAATGTCAAATAACCTACTGTTTGGTTGATTTAAAAGAGGTCTTAGTTTGACAAACTATATTTCACATTAGGGTAACTTTTTTGCTAAGAACTTGCTTTCTTAAGTGATAGTTTTCTGTGGAAAAAGGCACACTTATCACGGGGCTGACTGCAGGCTATAGCAAATAAATAGATCTTTGGGCAATCTTGTTCTTGATCTATAGATAAGGGCAACTGCTACCTCCAATGTGGACTTTGATTTTTTTTTTTTTTTCTTTGCATAACTGTGGTTTGTCGTTGTCTTGTGCTAAATATCAGATTTTAAAAAATCAGGTTGAACAGTGCCTATAAAGTGTCACAGAACAGTATGTCAATATTGTTGGCTAACAATTGCTGTGTATTGAACTCAGCACAGTGACAAGGGTTCTATTTTGCACTTTATATGCATACAAAGTGAAGATATACTCCTACTGTTGCTTTGATGTGGAAGCAAGAAGTGATTTGCTAACATTTGGTTTACTTGCCACATTTAATTATAAGTTTGTATCAAATAGTTTAATCCTTAATGGTATTGTAATTACTTTTGCATCTTTTTGTTATTTAACGAACTCCAGATAAAATATAACATAAAACAGGTAGTCTACTGTCATTCATTATCGTTCATTTTTTAGATATTTAAAGAATGTGATGTTATTTGATTCAATAACTTGTTGAGTTGTTGCAGAAGTGATTAAAATGTGACTAAATTACAGATAAACCACGTGACGGGGGGACTTCATGCCGAAATACAGCCTACTTATCACTCCAAAAAGATTCACAATTTGCCCCATCATTATTTTAACGTGTGACGTCACTATGACCGTCCAGTCAACACATCTCATCTGTTGGGAAGTCGGAGGGACAACTGTAAAACACGGAGCCAAGTAGATAACGTTACTTTTCTCCTAACAACTAGCAACCTAGCCTTGAAAGTCACAGTCGTCCACTCTAAAAGGGACAGCATACTTGTATATAACTGAGGCGTCTTTCTTTCAAAGTTAAAAGAAGTTAAACTAGCTCACAGGCAATGTTTTAGTTAGGTGCACTATTGTTGTAATTTAGTGACGCTAAAACTACAATTTCCTAAGGACGGTGGATAGCTTGGAAAGATCAGGCTTGTGGCTAGCTTGCTAGCTGGGAGTGAAGGCAAAAATGGAGCTAGACGACGGCGTTCTCTACCAGGACGACCCGGGCTCTTCTGCGATGATGTCCGAACGAGTGTCGGGACTGGCGAGCTCAATTTACCGTGAGTTCGAACGATTGATAGGAAAATATGACGAGGACGTGGTGAAAGATCTCATGCCACTTGTTGTTGCCGTCTTGGAGAACTTGGACTCAGTGTTCGCTGTCAACCAAGAGCACGAAGTCGAGTTGGAGCTTTTAAAAGAAGACAACGAGCAACTTATCACTCAGTACGAACGGGAAAAAGCGCTTAGGAAACATGCTGAAGAGGTGGGTTTTCCGCAATAATTTCTAAGTGACCAGGAATAAGTGAACTAATAAAAAGGTTACTTAAGGGTAGTAAAGGTACTAAAGGTTGTGCCTGCATTCATTTAGGGTTACCTCATTCCCATCCAAAACCATAAGCTGTCAGTGTTTGAGCGCATGTAATGCAGCCCCGGGAAAGCACAGACTGTGCTGGTGTGCAAATTATGATTACCCCATGCGGACTAACTCTATGTTAACACGGCCAGCCATTCTTCATAGTGACAATGTAATGATAATGTTGACGCTGCAATGCATCATCCTACTGACCATTGCATGCCCACCTGTATGCATCGGTCCGAGAGCAGTCTGCTCTGTGGTATTTCACCAGTGTTCATTGGAATTTCAATACTTTACACTTTTTGCTGAACGGTTTATTCTGCTCAGGGAAGTATTTTTGTGTCTGCACTAAATATTAGTGTGTTTATGCTTCCACAGGGTGTGTCTATGAGTTTTTCTTTCACGTTACCAACAGGTTGTGCCTGTGGGACACACTTTCACAGTGGCAGAGAATTCATGTCTACATTTGTGATCGACTATATGCAATTCTTTAGCAGGATTTGTTTAGAAGTATGGAGAAGGGGAGAGAGGACTCTGTCTGTCTGTCTGTCTGTCTGTCTGTTTCTCTGTCTGTCTGTCTGTCTGTCTGTCTGTCGACATCTCTGTAGGTAGGTGTGTCACCACACCCTAGGCTGTTTTTGCTCTTGAGATTTGGGACCAGAGAAATGACTCCACAATAGAATCACATTAAGCTAGTGAATAATTAATCAAAACCTAAGAAGCATGTTCTAAAAAGTTTTCTTTTTGGCCTTTACTGTGACACCTGCAAATGGAGAGAGCGCTTTATGGTATTGTGACTGGTAGTTTTGTAGAAAACGTATTGTCCTTCATTGTCACCATTTTGCACAATACAGCACTAAGTGTGAATACTCTATATGAAGCTATAATCTCATTCTCAAATCCTTTTTTCTAAAAGAAAAGAATGTGAGCTCTGACCTCAACAGCACTTGCTCACATACAGCCTATTCACATCTAAGTGTAACATAAATCTTGGCCTCAGTCCCACTACCACAACACAGTAGGGTGTGACTTGATGACAGTGCTGTAACTAGGTTAACATCATGTTTGGCGGCAAGTGTCCAAACTGACAACAACAACAAAGTCATAGAGAACTCGATGTGACAATATGAAACATTTTGTTCTATAGAATTCCCCATAACTGACTGATCAACGGTGCCAATCACAGAGAACACTAGTCTATTCACAATTTCCCATTTTTTTTATGCAAACTGCAATACACTTGCCAAACCCTTGGATCAGATTTACTAATCTGTTTTGGGATTATCGATCTTCAAGCTTTTTGGTCACCTATAAAGAGAATTAAATTGCTAATCGAAGAAACAGGTTAGAAAAGCCGTTCTTACTCTTTTGATAAAACCAGATGTCCCCAATCCATGTCCAAGGGAATCTAGGTCTTCTGATATTCTGACTCAAAACATGGGGAAAGGAAAGGGCAGGGCATAGAATAACTGGTCAGGAAGTTCTCCGCAATAAAGAGACTTCCTTAGTCCCTCTCTCTGGCCAGGATAGCCCTCAGACGGGCTCTTTCCGGACCACAGCTTCCTTGGATGGATTATACAAGACGGTGATGTCAGAAAAACAGAGGTTGAGCCAACGTATGGGGTGCAAACCTCATCTACTGGTCTCTGGGAAATTCAGTAAAACTCTCAAATCTCTGAGAGCTGTGTGATAAAGATGAAGTAGCTACCTCTTGAAAAAGTGCATTAAAACATCAAAGCTGAATGACTGGTAAAGAGGTAGGCTGTGTGAGTCAGCCGTGCTTTACAGCTGCCCATAGCCTAACAGTAGGCTTATCCTAATCCCCTCTGCTATGTAGGATCTCTCTGGAGTGGTGAGATGCTTTACCTTATTCTGGCGGTGTGCTTGTGTCCCTTGTCTTAATCTTTGTATGTCTATTGTGTCCTGTTCACAGTAACCGAGCAACACACTCATTGTGTCAGCAAAGTAGCCTGCATCACAAATTAACTTAAAATACTATCTAGTCGGTTTTAGATATGTGCTTTTTCCACCATTAGGCAAGTGGCCTGGCCCTGTAGTCTACCGTTTTTCAGCTACCACAGTGAAGACTGAGAGGAGTTCATCGAGATCTCTGTCAATTGAGTGCCTATACAGTGGATCCCTGTGTGTGTGTTTGTGCTGGAGAGAGAGGGGGGGGGGGGCTAATGTGAGTGTGCAGGGACAAAGGGAGCATTATACATGGTCAGGGAAGAAGAGCCAAAAAGATGGTTCCTGCTCAGAGGGGTGGAAGAACAACCATTCTCTGGAGCGCTGTCATATGAACATCCTCCTCGGGGTCAGATGATCAGCATCAGTGTGAGCGTTGTGTTGTAAGGTGGAAAGGAACACTTTACAGAGCAAGTCGAGTCGTCTTCTGTTTAGGGTTGGAGAACCAGTTTACTTTAAGTGGTGGCATCTGTTGTAAGATGATTGACTAGACTCCCATTAGGTTCGATTGTCAGTGTGTTACCAGGTGCACTAGCTCTCTCTATCTCTCTGCACTAGCTCTATCTCTAGCGGTCTGCAGTCAAGTACTTTGAAAAAGGAACACTGAAGTGTGGGTGTATCAGCAGAAACGGAGATAATTCGAGAAAGAGGGTGCATTTAATTGTTTTTTCCCTGCTGCCCTCAATTCTGTTTTTCAGTCAAGGTTATGTTTGACTGCACTGCCATTATGAATGGTGGGGTTTGTATGCATGCCGCCTGTTTGGGAAAACATGGCTTCTCTGTGCTTGAGAATGTCGGAGCGTATGCTGTGCAGCATGTAGTGTTCGTAACAGGTGACATTCTTCGTATGTGTGCTGTCTGTTGGAAGCTTATGGTGGTGGTGGTGGTGACCCCACTAAAGCCTGGCCTTCTGTAGCCTAGTCCGGAGCTTTGATAATACTCTTAGCAGATTTCAAGGGTAGCTGCTTGGCTGACTTTCAGACCTTTCAGAGCCTTCCCTGCCCCTCCTTTGCATAGAGGAATCGAAATGATGTGTAGCTTTCGTAGACCTCTATGTGCTGGACTGCTCAAAGTGTTCCTTACGTCCGTCGAGTCTCATTCTTTTTCTACCTTTTATTCTTTCACTCTCACTCTCTCATTCTCTCATGCTGTACATGGCAATGTCTAGAGTGTGGCTGAAACTAAGTTGACAATATTTTAGGACATTGAAACTGTTGCCCCTCAAAATATCTCAGAAATGTCCAGCAAGCACTTAACTGGTCTGTGGTCACCCGGTCAGGTCTTTTTTTTTGTATTTCTTTCCATGCATTCACCAGATCAAGTAGCAGTGATTTTTTTTATCTCCTTTGGCACATGCCATTCTCTGCTATCACAGTGATCGGAATCTCAGGACTCATGCTGTGACGTGCGCAGGGAAAAGAGCCCGTTTGTTTGGCCGGGGCCTCAGGCTGGGCAGGGGGCTCGCGTGGTTGTCTCCCCGCTGTACGTGACGTCTGAACCCTACTCTTGGGGCGGAGCGATCCATGGGCCAGCTCCATAGTTAGAAACCGCATCCACCAGTCCCAAATGCTGGGATATCGCCAAACAGGGTGACTCATTGAAGTTGCATGTAGTTAAGCGTGTTGCCATTGATTTGTCATGGCTAATGTCACAGTCAAAGTTGATGCTGTTAAATGGCAGCACAACCAATGAACAATTCAATGGCTAAATCACTTTGGGTGGCCTGCAGGCAGTTTTCAAGCTAACCATTATCTAGTCATGGTACTGAAAAGCTGTTCAGCCATATAGAGCCCCATCAAAAACATCAGTCTATCTTTCTTAGGGTAATTTGAAGTTGGAGGCTTGCGCCAGAGAATGAATGCGTTTGATTCCTATCTTTGTGTGATCTGAGTAATCTGGATCACACACACACACACAAACACGTTCGCGGAGACAGCAGCAAAGTGGTGTCTGTTTTATTTTTTCAAATAGCCGGCGCTGTGCACCTGCTGTGTCTAGAGGTTGGGTGACGCTCACAATGGAGCTGACTACAGACACGCCACGTCTCGTTTCCACCAGGGCCAACAGCGCGGACACACACACACACACACACACACACACACAGACTCCCAGGGTGGTGAATTGCTAATGTGGCCATGCCCTTTGACATCATGACCCTGAACTACTGGTGTGCGATGTCTCTGTCCTGTCCACCAACAGGTAGTTTAACCCACCCAAAGGCAAGTTCAACTTCACTCCGTCGTCCTAATGTGGCTTTGTCTCCCTCTCTGCTTCCCTCTGCAGAGGTATATAGTGTTTGAGGATTCCCAGGATGGAGAGAAGAAGGACCTCCAGTGTCGACTGGTGATGTTGGAGTCTCAAACACGCCACCTGGAGCTCAAGACAAGAAACTATGCTGACCAGAGTGAGTCCTACACACACACACACACACACATACACAAATACACACTGTGTGACATTGGCTGTTAGCAGGTCTTGTGACTGTATGTGCTTTCAGGCGGATGAACCCCCACCACCCCCCATCTCCCACTCTCCTCCACTAATGAATAAAGACCAATAGTATAGCTGACTGAAGGGCCTGTTCCCTCCTGCTGCTAACACATTTAGCCTACGTGACGGCCTGCATTATGACAGAAAAAGGAGTGGACACATTCTTAATTAAAGCGGTTGTTCAAAGTCTCCCTCACATCACATGATCGTGCCATTTACGTTCCTATGCACCAGAGTAACATTTTTGTCACTTACCAGTTTATATGTTAGGCGTCCCTGTTGGTTGTCAACACTAACCGCCTGTCCTCGTTTCAATCAGAATTTATTCTTGTGTGTCGGCGGGCTCATTTGATTCAGGTAACGAAAGGCACAGTCCTTGCTGATCAAATGGCTAGAACCGATTTTATTTTCTAATCTAACGGTTTGACATTTGAAGTTGTGATCTTTTCTTTTTTTTTGACCAACGGTCTTTTGAACATTTAGAAGGAAACTACATATGCACACTTACATTGTTTATTGTGAGTTTGTGTGCATATTCTGAGATTGCTTTGGTCCCGTAGTGTTGTTCTTGTTGTGGAACTTGAAGTTCTTGACAGACTAAAGGTCTAAGTTGAGGAAGCTGCAGGCCTGAAAATGCCTCACATGATGTTAGTGTGATAGCGTGTGATCTGCTCAGAAACACTGCGAGAGGATCCCTAGGACCGAGTACAGTGAAGCAATTTGGGAAGCGTTGGTTGGCCCGGAGAACACACGATCCCACAATCTGAGTTCCCGATATAGTTTCTGAGCATGTAGGTCCCTGTGGTGTGGACACTGGTGTTTGCTAGACTCATGACAAAATTCTCTAAAGGCTCTCGGGATTGAGAGCTGACCATGAGTAAGCGAGGACAAACACACACACACACACACACACACACACACACACACACCATCTGACTTGATATTCACTTGCTTACTCACCTGAACTTCCAGTCAATAGTTTTTTCTCTGCTTCCCCACTCTCTTTCTAGTGTAGCTTTTCAGTTACTTCTGAAAACCTCTTAACACAATAGCACGGTGTTGATGTCAGCAAGGCTGTGCACCACCACGGTAGTTTCCTACAGGGTCACTTCCCTACAGTCAAACACGGTCTCCCTTGCCTTTGACTATGGACTATTTCTGTCTGCCTGCTGCACCAGTTCCTCTTATCATGCTCTGCTGATTCACTTGTTCAAATTCCCCAGCTGGCTGAATAATTCCTCCTTCCAAATTAATTTCAAATTGAGTTGATTGCCTGCGAGGAGTGACTCTGTAAAACATCTTAAGTTATAAATCATGATTGAAGAAACTGATAAAGCTAGAGCTGTGTGGCATGGCCATGGACTTGACTGCTGCAAAGGGATGGGAAAGCACCCCTTTCAATATCTCACTCTCGTTCTTTATGAGCGGGCATTGTTTTTGCTGGGCAGGCATCGTTCCACACACACACACACACACACACACACACACACACACACAAACACACCAGGCACTGTTTTAACTATTAACAATTGATGCCAGCCAAGAACCCGATGGAATGGCTGAGCTGTGCCAGTCATTTACGGAGACTTTGCATTGAGGGTTTATTTGAGGTTACGTTTTATCTGAGCTTTTTATCAGTTTATGTACTCTGCTCTTTAATTGGGATTTCTTTGTGTATAAAAGTGATACATGTATGCTACCATGGTTTGTTTTTTGTTTCGATTCATGCTTGCAAACTGCCCCAAATTCCGAAGCCTCAGAAAAAGCGCTTCCTTTAATACGATCTGTCTTGCATGGTTTTCTCGTTCCACTGGGGACACCTTGTGGGTTATATGCGCCAGTGCAAATTGCTTTTGTGTTTCAATGTGTAGCCTACTTTTTGGTGTGTTTTTTTTTTAAATACAGTAATATTAAAGTTATATTTGGTTATTTTACTAAATAATTACGTCCAGACATTCCTCTGATCACGTCATTAAATTAATTAATCGACTCCCCTTTCTTCCAGTTGTCAGGTTGGACGAGCGAGAGGCGGAGCTCAGGAAGGAGTACAATGCCCTTCACCAGAGACACACTGAGGTATACGCAAACACAAGCAGGAAGAGCTGGGGTGTTTCCATTCCATTAGCATCGGCCACGGCGCTCCTTAGACTGGTGTTAAACATACAGGCCTATTTCCTCGTGATCCAACATCGAGTATAGAGGAGAGCCCTGTCAAAACCCATTCGGGCATTCACTCAGGCCTTTGAAGGGAATCTGAATGACAAAGCAGATCAATGATATCATTATGAACTTGTCAGAAACACTTGCCAGGTCCTCAATGGCTTTTTCAGAGAATGTCACTGGCAGCCGCGCATAGACACATTTAACTAATCTAATGCTTCATTTCAAAGCACTCAAAAGAATCTTAATACCTTATTTTTTTATAAGACCTTTTTATTTTCCTAGTAACAGAACCTTGTATCTGCCCTATTCTCTTTGGTGTCCACCAATATGCCTAGCCAATATAAATTCTGTCTTCTCTGAGTTTAAGTTTTTTTTTTAAGGGAAATAAACTCCTTTACCCCCTCCTTTGGTACACCCTATATAGATGATACACAGTTACATGGAGCACCTGGAGCGATCCAAGCATCAACACTCCACAGGGGTGGAATCCTCTGACTCTAACACAGCAAGCCGAGGGCGGTAAGTCTATAAAAAACATACTGAACACGATCCCGTTGCCAGCGTTACCTGTTTGGAATGATTTTGTCATATCCATAACCATAAACCCCTCCGGAGACATAGGCTGGGTTTGCACACAGTGAGTGTACTTTTGCGTGTTCGTGTGAGTGCATGCATAGTGTGGTACTCTTTAAGTAAAGTGAGTTTGAGTTTTCTTGAGCACAGCGGGTTCAACTCCCACGCACTGTACTCAAACAGGCAGGCTCTATAGGAGAAGTGGGCCATAAAACCTGTCTTGGGGAGAGAGGAGGAGAAGGAGAGAGGACAAGAGGAGAGGGAGCAAGGAGTTAGGAGCATAATAGACAGTTCAGTCTGACATAATTATAACAAGACAACAATGCAATTGAAAAGCAAAACGTTTTAATCGAATTCAGTTGAGTGAGTGGGATGGCTGTTAGGAGGATGCTCGGGTTAAACGGGGCACTGAGTCGGAGTAATCCCCTCCCTGGCAGCGGGAGGGTGAGGCTGGCCGAGGCAGGAGAGTGGCTCTGCGCGCCACGCTCTGCCCAGCAAATCACCGCTGCCCTGAGCACCGCACAGAAGGGAAAAGAGGTCACCAGCCTATCGCAGGAAAACATCCCCGTTTGGCATGTTCACACCTTGGCCTCCAGCCAATGAATGTCTTTTGGTTTCAGCGGCCCAGCCATTCAGACAAACCTACCATGTACCAGCTTTTTCAGTGCAGTATTTGGAATGTTGCAACATGCACAAATTCAATTGAAATTGTATCCTAAAACCCATCTAGATGAAACCCCTTAATGGACAAAGAGCAGGTTTTCTGAAAGAGAGGGGTGTAGAGAGGGCGAAAGTGAGGTGTGGGTTAGGGAGCAACACAGGATCTCTGATAGACAAAAAGCGGGAGAGCTTTCTAGACCGCGCAGCAGCAGGAGTGTCGCAGGCTCCACACAGTCAAAGACAAGATGCCATGTGGGAGAAACGGAGGGGATTGGCTGCTACACTGCAAGAAGGGATATTGCCAGAGACTAGAGGGGAGGGAGAGAGAGTGCTTCTGCGTAGTCTCTCTCTCTCTCTCTCTCTCTCTCTCTCTCTCTCTCTCTCTCTCTCTCTCTCTCTCTCTCTCTCTCTCTCTCTCTATGGGTCTCGCTC
>JAVQJS010017432.1:0-13420 GCA_036024795.1 Galaxias rostratus | reverse complement strand
TTATTTTTTTTTGCGCCACTGCGTGTGTGTGTTTCGCGTGTGTGTGTGTGTGTGTGTGTGTGTGTGTGTGTGTGTGTGTGTGTGTGTGTGTGTGTGTGTGTGTGTGTGTGTGTGTGTGTGTGTGTGTGTGCGCCCATGGGTGCGTCTGTCATGCTGTCACCCACTCAAGCAGCCAGTGTGTCGATGAGTTTGTTTGCTGGCAGAGCCTAGGCCCAGCACATCAGTAGTGTCCCAGAGGAATATGAGAGGAGTTGGTCTTAGGAAGGGAGGACTGCAGAGTGGGGACTGACGTACATGGACCACGACACAGTCCCCCTGTGGAACAGATACCCCCTCTCCCACAGACACAAGTTAGCCCAGATGGACAGGGCTGGTGTGTATATGCAGAGGGAATTGGAAACCCAACCTTAGTCAGATCTCTAGCTTATTTCTTTCACAACCTGATGTAGTAAGGCAGCTTAGTCATTCAGTCCATTACATCATAACAAACTCAGGGCACAATACTTCAGACGTCAGAACACACAAACACACACACATTCGGGGGACAAAGGGTGTGTGTGTATGTGGGGGGAGGGGGTGAGTAAGTAGCAAACAGGCATAGGTGTGGCCCCCTTGAGCTTCTACGGTTTAACGGTTCTTGGCTATCTTGGAAGGATCCCGCCTTTCCATGGGGCCCGGGATTTCCCGGAAACACCCTTGCTCTTGCGCAGTCAAAAGGACACAGGAGGCAGGAGGGCTGGGAGTAAAGTTCAAGACAGGTCGGTTCCGGCTGTCCAGTGTTAAGGAAAAAACGGTAATCAAGCCAGCGGTGATGCCTACCTAGCTAATTAGAAGGGGTGGGCATAACTCCGGAGGACAGGGTAATAACACAGGTTGATACAGCCAATTGTCTACGGGACGGCGAGTCCCTGAATCAGCATCCACTCCCTCCAAAATCTCGCCATCTCATTAGAACTACCCAAGCTCAAACGGTCACTAGGCCATGGCTCTGTATATGAGTAATAGCCTGCTACAACGTCCACGTCCACAGAGCCTGGCCGCGCCAACTCTATCTAACATGCTATTAAATATGCATTCATAGTTATCGGTCAAATGGATGGATGCTCACTGCACAGTTTCAGTTTTGCACGGCGACTTGTTCCGGTGCCAAATAAATTACAATGGGTTGACAGTGTTCTGTGCACATAACCCGCACAAATGCCATTTATCGAGAGAAATCAATTGGGTATTTGATAGACATTTTTGGAAAAATATATTTAAAGTTGAAAAACTACAACATCCATGATTGATACCCAGTGTACATTCTTTTAAACTCCAACTGCCTATGTCTGAGGTTTTTTATTGTTATCGTCTGTCATATGGACAAGTGGTAGAGTAGAGCTTATCAAATCATAAAGAAAAATCCATAAAAAAGACAATTAGCCCTCGCGTTGAAGTCGATTTTCTAAAAAGTAATACAACCCAGCCTGACTAATTGAATGTAGGCCTAACCTTTCAAGCATTGCTGAAAGCAAGACATCTCTTTTGCATGGTGTTGCTTACAATTTTCTAGCAACTCTAGAGCAAAAATTGTTCAGGAACACTTCAATGGCATCAATGGCATTTTGTTTTGTCCTCAGCTTAAGCATGGGTTCTCAGCTCTAAAAAAATATGCCTACTTTCTTTCAGGGAATCTGCCAGAGGTCAATTGCCGCTAAACTATAAAACTAAGTTTTTGACTGTCATCTCTACAACATATAAAAGCCAACTAGTCCAGTTCTTACTGTTAGCCTTTCTCTGTCAACAGAGAAACACCTGGTCTCAGGACATTAAAGATGTATGACTGCAGGCATAAATAACTAATGAACTACAACTACCACCAGCAGCACAACAAGCTTCTAATGACTCCTGCAGGGCCAAAAGCATGCATAAATGTGTGTGAGCTGGCTGTCACAAGGCTGTCGCGTAGCATGCATGCTATGGGGCAACTGTTCCAAAGCCATAAAGGGTAAAAATAGAGTGTTTACCCGCCTCACCTGAGTTCATGGTTATGTCCTTGTCTGTCTCCTCCTCGCTTCCACAACGACAACGAGGGATTGGCAAGGGAAAGAGAGAGGGAATGATAGAGAGAAGGGACGATGGGGAGGGCCAAGGCACAAGACAGAGACGGGCTATACCGATTGGCTCGTCTCGCTCTCTCGGCAGCTCCCTGAATCCCCTTCACTTTGGGCCTGTTCCCATGTCTGCTGTTGATTGTGTCCGCCTGTCAGACCCCATAGCCATCTCCTGCGACATTTGTCCTCTCCTCTCTTCTTCTTCTTCTTAAAGGGCAGTGAGTCTGCAGCTGCATACCAGCAGTCCCACAGCTCTGCCAACTGACTCTTCACCCAAAAATGTTTGCGCACATCCCAAAATCCCCCTGTGGTTTTGGGCGCATGCAAGCATCGTTCTACCAAGAAAACCCATGGACCTTTTCACCCACTGACTGTTGTTATTGGCTGTTCAGCCAACTCCCTGTGACCTTCAGTCTGATTAGTAATTCTACTGACATAGATGCAAATAACATTGTGTTTGATTTTGTCAGTCTAGATAGCATCGAATAGTCATTTGGGGATGTTTAAATTAATGTCAAAACGTCTTGGCAAAGACATGTCTTCTTTCAAGACTATAGATCGTTAACTATCAGCCCTTATCAAAAAAGAAGGAACAGATGTTTTCCTGAAAAACCTGATGAGAAACTGGATAGCAATTGTAAAAGGATATTGTGACATTAAATATCCACCACCAATCTGGACAAACCTGTGACTTGGCGTGTTAACAAAGAGACGCTTTTGTAGATTCTTTGTGGATAACTAAGTAGCTGAGCTGTACCAGACTAATGTTGAGAAATACCTACCAGTCTGGCTTTGATGCTGCGCAGTGTAACAGGGCGGCAGTAGCCCTGAGTGTGACAAATGAACACTCTGTACATTCCCTATTCCCACAGTGGTCTGGGAACACACAAGTGGTTCACAACAAATCCAAGATTGCCCGGTGGGTCAGGGGGCAAAGATACTTTATTTAAGCCAGTACTTCATAGGTCCCTATTAAATAGAATTTGCTGCATTGTTCAGCTTGTATAGTGTAGGGCGAGGAGGGTGGTTAATAGTCAGTTTGAATATGAAGCACTCCCACCCACTGACAAAAGTTGATCTTATCTTCACTGGAACAAATGATCCCACATGCCTAGCCTGCTCAATGAGAAGGCAAAGACAGTGAAATTAGTTGCAATGCTATCCGGCACGTCCTGATAAAACGCACAAGGAACAAACCTTTCTCTAATAAGGATGTGGCTGGCAGCTGATTGTTGACACAGAGAAAAGCTAGCCGACTCGACTTTCCTTTTGACAATCCAGCTTGCGTATAGGATGTCAATGGGGGTCTAGGCCTAACATATCGGGTAGAGAGAGTAGGGATTGAGTCAGAAAGGCCACGAAACATAGTTCCTTGTTTCCTAAAAATCATTCCAAACAGAGGAACAAGCTTAGGTTAGATTAGTGAACTAGGCCAAATGGTATTCCTGGTTCAAGACTAAGCAAATTGAGACAATTTTTTATTTGTAAACCATGGGTTAGATTGCTCCCTGGATAGCAGTTATCCGCAGGCACCACAGTTAATCCGTAAATCGGGCCAAATAAATCATATATATATATACTGTATGTACATTTGTGTACATGTATTGTATGAACATGCATATACAGTATATATCCCACAGAGAGAATAATTACTTCACATGAGGATCTACAAATGTGCATGCAAATTCAGATGACACAAGAGCTGACTGGTCCATCCCATGTGTTACACAGAAGCTAAAGAGAAGAAAATGACCTCAGTAAGGTGTTTCTTTGCAGATCTTTCCAGAACAATGCCCCATCTCCACTTTAAATGCAACTAGTAAACGTTTTGAAAAAGGCTCCCCAGGACTGGCGCATTGAAATCAAGTGGTTTAACATCTTAAAAAACCAATGCAAACCAAGCTGCTGGTACTGATTGTAACATTTAGCACTAGATGTCTGACGCAAAATAACTTTGTTCTGGAACTTCCTTAAAATCCATCCTTCTATCAAAATGTAATACATAATATATAGTTAATGTTCCTTAAAATGCCAAGAGTAAAAGAACTTGTAAGAAAAATAATCTGGTTGAAGCCCAAATATTTAATTAATTATACTAAACATTTCTAGTTATTTATTATATATATTTTTCTGTAAACTACGTTTCGTATAACTTACAATTTTTTTACATATTTTTTTAAATATATATTCATAGAGTTTGATGACCAAACAATCATATTACAATTGGCACTGGAATCAAATAAATATTTTCCATTCTATTCTATTGGCCCAATGTCCCACCTAACTACCATAACAATGTTACAAATCTGGCAAATGACAAAGATATAGCTCCATGACTGAGGACCACACATTTTGCTATGTGGGTAAGCGTGTCATCTTAATGCTGCTCCTTTGAGATCACATGGCTGGCGTGACCTACAGCATTCAACACAAACAGAACATCCACAGGAAGAGCGTCGTAAAAATAGAAAAGGCCTGCTGCAGGAAGCCTCCATACTAGTAGACCTCAGGGGGTATTTTCAGTCCGGGCGAGGGCTGAGGGCTTTGACCTTTGTCACAGACTTCTTTCCTTCAAGGACGACTCCAAACAACAGGAAACCAGAAACAATGAGCTGCTAAACTCCACCTACAGCCAGTAGGATGCCACCACACTTCCATTCACTGCATTCAACAGAGATGATAAAGAGATCGAAAAAGCTTGCCTGAAGGCCAGGGGTCAGGTGTGACATATCATATCATGTGTGACTACGCATATCTAGTCCCATGTTTCACTTACCAAAGTATCTCACTTATTTGAACAAGGAGGCAAGCCGATTTACGGGATGGAAACTATAATGCTAAGTTATGGGCATGAGCACTAAATCAACAATGACGCCGAGTGTCAATATGATGGCGTGGAGATAAGGTAAGCTAGGCTAACTCACAGCTTGATTAAATACTCCAAAACTTTCCTAGAAGAAGGACGCTGCAACAGTGGGAGTCTGTCACACACGGACAAGGGCATATTCATAACACTGCCGTTCGGCCTAGAGGGTGTTCTCTTCTAAAGGCTCCCCATGTGCCAGACTATGTCACTTGGCCAAGTAGCAGCCTACTAGAAATTGATTGTGGTGGCATATACGCCAGTGTAGGGGTGTAGACACCCCTTTCAAGGGTCATACAGCAGTCCACCAGCTACTCTGGTAAGCAACCTGTAAGAAATGATTGTGCCAATTTATTGAGCTAGGCATTGTTAGTCACGCCAGAGATAAATAAAGCACAAGACACAAGCCAAAATGTGACACAGGCCATGCATATCAGGAAGGCTTTGCACTGCATCTTTAGCCACTATAAAGTGTCCCAAACCTTGCTCAGCTGTGAGAAGAACTAGTATATAGTAGGCTAGTAGTAACAAGGTATTAACTACAAGCAATTAAAACATTGCAAATTGATGGATAGGAGAAGCATAATGAGACAGCAATTGCAAATGCTTACTAAAAGCCTACTTAAAATTATAGAACAGCTTGCACCCAGTCTATTTAGGCTAGCTTATACTTGAAGGACTCCATCAGTATAACTTGTGACCTAAAAGGGCTAGCCTATGACTGTCAAAGGCTACCTTGACAGTATCTAAATCCACAGCCACCCTCCACCTTTCAGGGTAATCCCCACTCTTCCCCGATGTGTTATGACGGAGTACCTGGTCAGGTGGTGTGTTGTTCCAGCGACCCTGATTACAGATTGTGGACCTGGGAATGTGAAATTATTTGAGCCAGAATGTAAAGCTCAATTTCCGGAACTGTCAGTTAATAATATAGTAACAACGTTCGATTTGTACGGAAAGATTACGTAAGAAAGCGTACGCATCTTTGAATGTCCCAATATCAAACTGATGATATTACTTAAGCCTTAAGTCAAGACAAGTTCGTGAATCAAAGCATGGTAATGAAAGTTTTAGCAATGCCAGCCAGGAAACGCTTAGGATGAGGGTCTGTGCATATCAGTATGACTTGTCCTATTTACCATGCCAAATAAACACGGCAAGGGCAACCAAATGATAAAGTACGCTTTCATATTTTTTTTACGTAGTAGCCTAGCCTAGCGTAAACAAGCTAACGTAACGTTAACTCACTTTGGTGACAGACTGCTTTGACACTGGAAGTTCAGGAATATCCAAGCAAATTTCCTCTCATATTTTCAGTAACGCCAGCAAATTTTGAATTCGTTAACTTACCAATTGGTCCCTCTTTGTGTTTTGATGAACGTCTTCCATTCAAACCTTTTTCAAGGCTGCCATTCCCAATATTTTTTCCAGACGCCATCTTCGCATAGTAACATTACTTTGTTTTCAAACCGCCTCTCACATATCAGCTAGTAGACATACCTGCGAGTATTGCCACGCCCATGTCCATACAGTAGCCAGTAAAAGATTGCTTTGCATGATTGTAGCCAATCATGCTGAATATAGTTTATCTTAACAATAATCTCCCAAAGAACATGAGCTGCCAATCAACCTGCCAACAATTTAGGTTGGGTATTCCAGTAATAAATCTAAAATATCTCGTGGTACTGTGCAATGCATTTGAAGGGAATACAACCTTTATCGAACAACATTTATCAAACATTTATTCATGAAGCAGGAGCTGGGATACGTTACAAAGCGAATGAACTGCAAGCGTAACGACATGATCATGGTTACTGTAATTACAGTAATAGATACCACAATGAGAAAATCTTAATCATTTCTTATGCATACCCCACAGAAACCCAAATTCTAAAATCAAATACAACGTATTTCAAAAATAATTTCACTCTCAGAAAAAAAAACGGAACCAATAAATGTAAACTATTTATAAACAAAAACTATAAACTATTTTAGATGATCCATTTTCACATTCTTTATTTACATCAAAAGTAGACATGTGAGCAGGTTTGATTATTTAAACAATCACCTGCCATCAGTCCATGATTATTCCCATAACACACTTTCAAAGACTCAACCCCCTTCTATCATCATTTTCCCCCAGCTTGCACTTCCCAAGCCTATTTTGACCTCGCTTTAAGGCTTTTCCAACTGTATCTCCTCCCCCACCACGTAGCCTACGTCCTGGTAGGGTCCTTGTACCCTGGAGTGCTGAATCTGGTCATATGTAGAACAACATTCATCCAGGTTGAGGCCCTGTGCATGGAGAAAGTACAGTGCAAAACTTGTTTCTGAAACCATTTCCTGGATGAAGTCATTTGAGTTGCTAAATTGTGTAGAAATGAAAATGAATAGGTCAATATTTAAGGAGAATTTCAAGGTCATGACCTCATATATGTTCTCTTCTTCCCTTTTGGACTTAATTCTTTGTAGCTCATTCAGTCTCTTCGACTGTTAAAAAAAAGGAGTATGTTGGTTTCAACAGAACATGCACATTTTCTACAGGATGTCAAACATTCACAAAACGTATACGACAGCTTGAAGCCATGGCCTAGGCAGAGGGGAAAACATATGTATTGTTGGTATGACCTTTTAAGAACTTAAGGGTAGGTCAACATTTTTAAATCGATGCTAAAGGATTGAAGCCACAAAGACCAGTGAAAAACTAAAACTACCTTTCGCAACCTTTTTTTGTTGTGCAATTTGAAAGCCCTGTATTAAAGTGAGTAATGTTAGCATTTTCCACCATAATTTTGACCTCTGACCTTGGAAAGCATCAGGTAACCAGGTATAAGCACACACAGGAACAGAAGAAGGCCCTCCACTATCAGGATCTTGTTCTTGGTGGTCTCACTGATGTTCAGAAATTGTTCAATTGGTTCTGTCAGAGGAAATAGAGAAGAAAGGGGGTGGTTGAAGTTCAAATAAGCCACAAAGTGTGAGCAAAACGGAGGAAATCCATATGTATATATACAACTGTGTAGTGTAACTGACAAAACCTATAGTTGCTTACATCTAGTTTATGGATCCGTTCATTACTATCCACTTATTGCACGTAACTGTCAAATAGACAAATTTACTAAGTCTGTTGCAAGTCAGTCAAATGTAATCCGATCAAATTTGGGTCACAATGTTTTCACAAAAGATAAAGAGCAAAAAAGCGTATAAGCGTTTACAATTAAGGTTTGTGTTTTCCAATTCAATATACTATACAAGTACTGAGTTCACAGAAGCGATATAGTAATTCACTGTTGTGCACTTCAAAGCAATGGACACTCAGCTATAGTGCATCTGAAGCGTAATCTACACTGTTTTGCAACCAAATCCATGCAAGGAGTGACTGCCTATGTACAGTCAGTGAGATTCCCCAAATTTAGACAACTTTGGGATTTCGCAGAGAAACACCCACACACTGGGTTCTGTGTGTGTGTGTGTGTGTGTGTGTGTGTGTGTGTGTGTGTGTGTGTGTGTCAATCAGTTCATGTCTTCACGATGTGTTTCAGCTCACGTCTTCCTCTCCCCGTGTCTTTCATCAATCTTAACACGCAACTGCGGTTTGTCCTAGGCCTGCTAGAATGTAACAATGAATTGTCTTCCTCATCCCCGCCTTACTTTTTGTCTGTGTGCATCAAGATACTCTATATTTCACAAGATATTCTACTTATTTAATTTAATGTCCCCCTATGTTCCAGTACAATGCTGTAACAGTTTCACACAGGAAAGAGGTCTAAATTAGGCTACACAGTAAACATTACACTACACAGTCAAAATAAATATATGCAGTTAAAAATAGTACAATCTAAGCACTAAGACAAGACAAAGCAGACTGGTGTAAAATCCAATTTTGTTCACAGAATGTTTTCAAAGAGAATGAAGAGTTGAACAAAGCCTGCGCTGATAAAAATTGGACCAAAACAAAAGATAGTGTGTTTATGAATATGGTTCTTGTTTCCTGTTTCAATACATTCCTATAAATACTGAGATTACAGAACAATAGGGTCATTCATTGTTGCACACTTTAAGAGTCATTACACTTAGGATTTGATATAAATGAATAACGGCTGGCCTGTTCTGACAAAGTAACCATGCAAGGAGTGACTACCTGTGTACGGTCAGGCATTCAAGAAGTTAGACAACTGTTAACTGGGTATCACACAGAGAAGCATATACACACTCCAACTTACTGTAGACCTGTAGGAAGGTGCCGTGTGTGAAGACATATGAATTCAATGCACTGTGGTTAAGGCAACACTGGTACAGCCCAGTGTCATTCAGCTGAACCTCTCTCAGAGTGAGGGAACGACACTTCTTGTCCTCAGTCACCGTGACACGGTTGTCCGTTATGTTAACTTTCAGAGGGGCAGCCGTAAAGACATTGTGCCTCCTGACGGTCCAGGTGTAGTGCACACCGCCCTCTGTGGATGTAAAGCAGCACTGCAGGAAGGCCATGTGAGAGAGCTGCACTCGCTGAGAGGGCCTGTCAGCCTCCAGTGTGACTTGCATTTGGTTACCGTGGACAACAGCTAGGGAATGAGAGCAGAGGATGAGGACGTTGTCACTCAGCATTGCCAGGGGCCGGCTACCAATTCTAGCTTCTAGTGTTTAGAGAAGTGAGGGTGGAGAGAATTGCCATCCACCTGCTCTGCCTGGAGATACACTTCACTGGAGCAGAATTCACCACAGATATTTAGACAGATAAAATAACAAAGCATTCATGTTATTATCCAGGCATACATCTATAATAATAGTAAGCCAGCAGTGCCATCAAGCAGCTTTCCAGCATTTCTGACTACTCTCACGGCATGCAATTTCTATATTCTTTTTTTTTTCGGATAACCTTAGTTTATGTTCTTAATTTCTGCTACTTTCACCGAGTGCACTAGTTTGCCAACTTTCAATGTCCATTTGAGTCTCTGTGTGAAGTCTTGAAACACCACACAATTCCTGATAGTAGTCTAATTATCATTTCAATAGCTGTGATATTTATTTTTTAGCTGGGACTTACTTGCCAAACTGCAGACAACCAAAATGTTAATTGCGTCCATCTCTTCTAGCGTTCAGACGGTAATGACTCTAGTCTTGCAATGAGATGTTCTTTTTAGCCAAGCACCCTTCACAACACACACATCCTGTATATCAGGATATATGCTTGAGTGACCTTGTACAGTAAGGATCATCAGTTGCATAGAACAGATAAAAATACTCAGTTTCAGATTCTACTGACATATTATACCGTCGTAACATGTTGCCTGAACCCTACATAAATGGAAAATTGTAAGACAAAGTGACAAGGAAACACATTGTTTTCTCCCCATTTATTAAAAAAAACTGAAAATTAACAATAAAAAAAACGTACCACAAATCGTTGAATGTATTCTTAATCATTTTTAAAACCCCCTTAATCGATAAACTAAAAGCCCAAATACACAATATAGTTCTTGTATATCGATCCTTTGGAGACAGACAGGGTGACAAACTTTAGACAAGATCAAAACCTACAAAAAAACACAGGCTGGCTAGCTGTAATGTGGCACTGGTTGACATCTTGCTTTCATGGAGGTGAATGCACACAAATATTCTCAACACCTGAGAGATGCTGCAGAAAATGGTCAATTACAGCTCATAAGGCCTCCTAAATCCACCAGTCTGAATCATCTCTCATTGTGTTATTGGCCACTCGCCTCTTTACAAAACCAATTTTACAAATATTCCCAGAAAAAATACAATTATTCCCCAAAATTACTGTCCTTGACACTAGAGTACAGAGCCCTTAGGAAACAAACGGCAAATCTGAACAAGGCACCTTTCTATAAATATATGACTATACATTTATGTATTGGTGAATATAAGATACATGAAGGAAAGGAAAAGGCGAGAAAAGAGAGCAGAGTCTGTGGAGCTTGATCGTCCTGTACATTGTGTTTTTTGGGTGGTGCAGCACCCTAAGCTTACATTAACAGGATCTCACCTGCTGACAACTGAGGTTCAACGCATCTGCCAATCTCATGATTTTTATCCAGCCAACTGTCTTTGTTGTGTAGAACAAGTCCATTATTACAATCACCCTCACAAGTGATATCAATAGGGGACAACGACATTTATAGACGCATCTCTCGTTCCCACCATGGGCAAATACTTAGCATGTAATTACAGAAGATAAAATAAAAAAAAAAAAAATACATGACAGTGATAACGTCAACAAAAACCTATCTACCCATTCAGGCAAATGAAATAAAACACTCAGCATTGAACAGTAAAATTGTGCAATAAGAAAGGAGAGTTGAATAGAAATTGAGTGTAAGCTATTCCAAACGTATAATGACTATCAAAATACAAGTTTTGTACAGCACACACCAATCTAAAGAAAGGTCAAAAAAAGCGTAGAGTTGTTGACAACAAAAAATCTCATTCTCAACCCTACTTGCAAATTCTACAACAGAAGAGTTGTACTTTTAAGGTAGGTTGAAGCATATAGAAATAAATGAGAAAGAACGGTTAAAAAAAAGATGAAAAGGCAGTTCCAATACAAACGATCTAAAATGGTGTAACAACTTCTTGAGCTATTACCAGCAAAGCAATTTGCATAATTACATATCTGAGGTTAAATAGGTGGGTAAAAGGGTAGTTGCCATGGCAACAAGAATGCATATTTCAAAGTGACCATGATTACTGTAATTACAGTAGAGGAGAGAGCAACAACTTAGTTGCCATTTTCTACAGCAAAAGTCTGTGCCAGTATCTTTATCATACGACTGCAGCCATTTCTTGTTTATTCCCAAAACACTGTAGCTATGTACATATGGTCCCGAATGGTCAATACCAAAACTGTACTGAGTTTTTGATGTTGCTCGCAGTGTCGTTCTATTGAATGCATGATTCTTTTGTAATGTAAAAAAAATCCAGTTTGTAGCTGTTTAGGTGAACCACGTCGCTTAAAAAAAAACACTTAAAAATCCTTAGTGTGGAGGTGTTCAGATCACTTAAACTCGAGCTTGATGGCATTCAGAATGAGGAACAGCCAACTGCCTTGCAAAGCAGCTCTCGCTCTTCAATCAGAATAGCATCTCCAGTAAGGAGTATTATTATAGATCAGCTAATGAGGGGTGTCGTTTCTTTGGTCCTGTGCCCGTGCCCACAGCTCAATGCCACTACTCAGAAAATATAAGTGTCATCTTTATAATTACAGTCGACTCCTGAAAGGATGAAGGAAAAAAACACGAAAAATAAAAAACCTGGAGCCTGATGAAAATATTGCAGTCGGTGAGGAATAGAACGTTGAACTGAGTACAAACGTTAACAGCAGTGTATTACATAAGACAGCCCTTGACCCGCCTCCTCATAATAAAAGAGCTACAAGTCCCAATGGTGGGAGGTTGATGCTGCCAATATCATAGTCAGAAACTTCAGGCTGAAGGTAGCCCTCATCTTTTGCGAGCCTGGCAACCAAACTGGGATCTGAGTGTGCTTGTGTGTGTGTGTGTGTGTGTGTGTGTGTGTGTTTGTGTGAGAGAGAGCTCATGTCTGGAAGCCTCTACAGGGTGTGTCTTTGAACACACAATTTCCAATCCAGGCATCTTTCAACAAACTTCAACTTTGACACTTAACTTTGTCGCAGGGCAACAAGATAACAATTTATCTCCTTCTTCCTCCTCTGCCTCATTCTGGTCTGCGTGCATCCACCTAACAAGCGTCTAGTTACCTCCTTCAGAACCGATGCCCTACTCTATCTGTTTCTCGTCCCTCTATGTTCCAGCACAGTGCTGTAACACTGCGTCACACAGGAAAGGCATCTACATCAGGCAGCAGTAAAATAAATACATGCAGTAAACACACAGTACAATCCTAGCACTAAACACATAATCAGTTAAGAGCGCAGCTACATACATTATGTTCTGCCCGCACATAGATCCTCTTAAAATTCACATTCTCTCTCTCTCTCACACACACACACACACACACCATACACACCACAGCATATTAGCCTGCTTCACCTTGAGGCATTACATAAAGGCTGACATGTTAGAGCAATCTAAAGGATGTCATCTAAATTCCATAATGAAAACACAAGATAAGGTCTCTGCCATTATCATATCTATGTCTCTGATCCCTAGCAGCACTCGCCTGGGTGTGTGTGTGTGTGTGTGTGTGAACCACGCAGGAGAGAAGCACACACCATGTGTGTGTCTAAGTGTTAGTGGTGGGGTGGGGGACGGGTGTTTTAATGAACGAGGGAGGAGAGAACAAGAGATGATGCATGTGAATGAGTGTGTTGAGGGGGGATGGCGTTTGGATGTGTGTGAATTACTATGTGTGTGTGTGTGTGTGAGTGTGTGTGTGTGTGTGTGTGTGTGTGTGTGTGTGTGTGAGTGTGTGAATAAATGTGTGTGTGTGAATGAATGTGTGTGTGTGTATGTGGGATGGGGTG
>JAVQJS010017424.1:0-15306 GCA_036024795.1 Galaxias rostratus | reverse complement strand
ATATATATATATATATATATATATATATATATATATATATATATAAACTTCATATATTTTATTCATAAGATATATCCCTATACCTGTCCCTAATTCTTATTCCTGCAGGCTTTTAATGCCAACTTTGCAGGGATATTTACCTCCTGAAAAGCAGATAATCTTTCCCTACTCTGTTCCTGCCGGCTTGATAATGACGCTCTGCAGGACAGACTTACCTTTTATGCTTTGTCCTGACATTAAACCACTGCTTAGTTTTTCAGCATGATGTACTTACTTTTGTTCCCACATAGGATCCTTCATTTTCAGCCACAGCTACTGGTGACTTCCTTTTGCTGATCTGATATCTGATATCTCTCAGGGGGACTCTCAGTTGTTGGCCGACATCAGCAAACATTTACTAATCACATGCTCTCCTCAGCCACCCTGAGCTTTGTTTTGCTTTTTAACTCCTCTTTCCCAAAACCTCCTCTATGACAAAGCAGATTTTGTTCATGTCCCCCTTTGCTTCAATTGGCAGGACATTAACTGTTCAGCGCCTTAGCTCTATTGCATAGCTCTATGGCGCCAGGTGCATCTGCCTTGAGTAAGGCTCGTCATTGTTTGTGGTTAGCCGTCCCACAACAAAGGGGTCAAGTTGGATCCTCTCTTACCCATTGGCTGAGATTTGTCAGTGTTGGCAGTATGTCGTAGGTTGCCCTAACCATGAAGCTAATTCTTGTGGTTTCCCACAAGTCCTTCCAGGTAATTATCCTTTGCTCTATACTTTCCCAGTTCATCCATTGCCCCTGTTTGGATTATGAGATTTAGCGCTCCTTACTGCTTCTTCCTGCTTACGTATCTGTTCTATCACTTTTTTGCGTTGTTCCAAAAGGGTTGCATTTGACCATCTCGGTTTAATGGTACCACAAGTCCAAATTATCTTCCTCAATGTTCAAGTGTTTTATTTGTCAAATGCACAGTATAATACAGGATCATTCTGAGCAAAGAAATTCTTATGACCAGGCATGCAACAACTACGTAGAACAGAGCCAAAATATCCATACCAGAATATAAATAATACAAAAGTAACTAAGATATACATCACATGTACAGATGGGGGATATGGAGAGTGGGAATTGGAATGCAAAATATTCCAATTATATATTAATATATAATTATAAAATTATAAGTGCAGGAGTGTTGATGAATATGTGCATAGGATTGTGATGTGATGTGATGATGCGCATTGAACGTACATATGGAGTGAGCATGCATATGAGAGTCATGTGATCAGTGGGATCCCTGGGGATAATGTCACTAGTTGAGAGGTCTGAAGACCTGAGAGAAAAAATAAAAATAAATAAATAAATAAAAACTATTTGCGGGTCTAGTCGTCAATGCCCGGATGCTCCGGTAGCCTCTAGCAGACTGCAGCAGCGAGAACGGACTATAGCCTGGGTGGCTGGAGTCTTGATGATTATATAATAAAGACCATAAAGCAGCAGTTCCTAATGTCCCGTTAATGTTTGTTAGAGCTCGTCGAGTGACTGAACGTTCGCTGACTGAATACTGGGCAGAGATGGGTTGTTTTTCTGTTGTGTCCTGCACAGAGTTTTGCCTCTCTTTGTTTTCCTCCGTCGGCATGCAGGTAAACAAAAAACCCAGGAAAGTATGTAGTCCGCAAAGTCTAAAGTCGGCATAAAATCAGGGTTGGTAGACGCGCGTAAATCCAGAGGTGATTTCCGTTTTTACTGAAAATATAGTCGTACAGTAGGTGCAAAAATAACTAAGAAAGTAACGTAAAATAAATAAAATAAAAAACATTTTCTGAGTTAGCGTGGAGCTCTCGTCAGTGCTGGCATCTTGCGGCGCACTGGATGCAGTGATGCAGTTGGTAAGGCTGTTAATGTCCTCCCAATGAGAGTCAGTAAACACATCCCACACAGATGGACCAAATACCCCAGGACAGTGACAGGGACTCTGTGCTGTACATAGACTACAGAGTCTTTCAGATTGGACTTTAAACAGGTGTAGCTTCGGTCATTAAAGACACTTCTGCCAAAGTAGGGGTGCAATCCTGATGTCGTATATAAATTGCTTAGTCTTAAAAATACATCCTAGAATCCTTTAAAGCAAACATTCAAACAAGTTGAAGAACCTAGGGTGGCAGTTATTAAAACCAATTATGGAATGCAGGTATCCATCTAAATACTGCTTTCTTTCATTTACAGGGAAAAGTTCACCTGGAGATGCGCTTAAATGAGCTGATCACAGAAAATGGCGTGGTTTGTCAACAGCTTCTAGTTCGGTGAGCATAATTAAGATTAGTTATTCCTGTCAAGAACAATCAAAAGATGTAGCACAAAATACTGTGCAAATTAAATTCTGAATGCAAATATTCCCAGACTGTTTTATTACCCCTTCTGTCGCTAAATAATTTCCACCAATACAAGTTGTTGAGCCTATTAGCCACACTCCAAAGGCATGTTTTACGTTGAAAATGCAGTCTGTGGCGATTTGCCATGAAATATCAATGAAAACATGTGACGACCGCTACAAGCTGCAGATATTTGATTGCTCGGCCAAACAAAAAATCAGGAATAAATATATTTTGGGCAGATTACAGCCAGATTATGGATGTTAACATTGAATCAATCTGTGCCTGATTTACAATGTGTTGCTTCGTGTATTAAAAGTACATGTTTTTTCAATTTTATCCTTCCTCCATTGACTCAATAAATAATGTTAAACAGTCGTTTGACGTTAGTACCAGCAACATTGATTCTGTCATGCGAAATAGTGTCAGGAAAACATTATTTTTTCAAATACATATCATTAATTCTAACCTTGTCAATATCTTGACTATATTTTCTATTCATTTTAGAACTCATGGTGGTAAATAAAAGTGTGACTTTTCATGGAAAATACAACATTGTTTGGATGACCCCAAACTTTTAAACGGTAGTGTATATATGCATAGAATGGCTTAGCATATCATGGCTGGCCTATAAATAATTATTAAAATACACAAATTGCAAGTCTTCATTAACTTCATATAGACAGAACAAGCCGCTTTGAGGTAGATTTGATAGTGTTGCCTAGCTCGTGACTGATGCTAGCGCGAGCCATTTAGCCCGCCAAACGGAATGTAGCAAACATTGTGACACGAGCCGGACACAAGTCGGACACATTTTCACAGCCGGACACTATTTCACATGACAGTTCCATTAGAACGGGTAATTTCAGCTTCAAGGCCCAGGTTTTGTGTGTTTTTTTCCAGAAAAGCACTAGCAGTTTCATGCTATTGTGGTATATTTGCCAATATAAATATAGTTCAATATTTTGATGCCTGATTTAATTAGATGATTTTCATGATTTTATTTATAATATTAGTACTACACATCTATACTGCACTTCTGTGATCAAACCTCATATGGCGTTCCTTACCTGAGAGTTATGTTAACACCCCAAGTAAATCTAATATACAAAATGTTTGCATTTCTATGGAGAGTGTTTATTTAGTAATAAACTGGCAACATTAGATAACAGATTCACCTGCTTTCAAATGACAGTAAGTAGCCTAAACTGTGAACTAGTGAACATTTTTATTTTTTAAACCTTTTTAGCAGCTGATGCAGCCCATTATTCTAGTTCTCATTTACCATAGTTTTATAAATTTACCTGAGTGCCGTATATTTTGTATTGTGCCATACATTTACCATAGTGCTGTCTTTATTATTATGGATCATACTCTTCTAATTAAACATTCAAGGAATTATTTTTGGAGTGACTGGAAATGTCCTCAGTTTGTTTATATTACATCTTTGTATTGAATTTGCAATTCTGTTTTGTGATTGGAAACTCAATTTATTTTATAATTCTACTACACAATGGCTTGACACTTAAAGCACTGTCACTGTAGGATGTTCTATCTTATTTCCATTTCTCGTGTAGATGTCCTGATTTGTCCAGGTATTTTTTTATCCACTTGTGCTTCTTTTCAGCAAATAATTTTTTATTTTACTTTTAGTTACAGTGGTAAGAGTAGACTAGAGACCTATGGGTGAAAACTTTGCTTTAGTGACGTCTAACTAGAAAAAATAATGGCAATGCTAACAGTTGACAATCATCTAGGCAAGTCTCAAGCTCAGATTGGAAAAGCAGGTAAACATCATAATATTGTAAGCCTTTTAAATAGGATACCACTAGGAAAGAGGCACAGTCTCAACTGGGTCCCCCTGTATAAATGCGAAAAGAACTGATTTGGTGTATGAATTTGGATACAGTTTGAGACTCAATAGGCTCCTGTTATATAATTTAGCTAACATGTTTGATATTTTGAATTGCCTGTAAAACCATAAAAACTTATTTTGCTGTATTCATTCTGCATGTATTATGTTAGATTTCCTCATCGTTAGTTTCTTTCTCCACAGGATAATTGAATGCAAAGGTTTGCCTTTAATCAGTGGACAGAATTGTGACCCTTACGCCACAGTCTCGCTTGTTGGACCTGCCAGGTAATAATAGTACATTCTTGCCAATGAGTATCTAAAAAGTAAGCATTTTGCGAGATCAGTTCCACCAGTAGGAACTTTCATATCTTGTCCTTGTTTGGTTCTGTCTCACCAGTGAAACTGGTGTTTTTCTACAGTACGGTTCAGTTTAGATTAGATTGTACAGATCCATTTTACAACGGTATTTACCCAGTATCAGAGCTTTGTTGTATGTCAGGCTGACATTATACGCTAACCGGCTACTTTATGAGGCACATACTAATTCATTTTATTTAGTTTTTGTGCCAAAACACTCAAAAGATCTTTGTACAACTAGGTCACTGATTAATACCAGAGAACGAACGATGAATGAAGCAACAGCTATCGAACCGCTATCACTCGGTCTGAGTAGTACCATGGCAGCAAATTTGCGCCACACACATACCGACTCCAAGAGAACTGTCAGTGACTGGTCAGGGTACTCGTAGGAGGATGTGACGTTTTTTTTTTGATGGTGGGAGGAAACCGGGGTACCCGGAGGAAACCCACACAAACACGGGGAGAACATGCAAACTCCACACAGAAAGGCCCAGGCTAAGGTGGGGTTTAAACCCTAGACTTTGCCATGAGGCAACAGTGCTAACCACAGAGCCACCGTGTTGCCCAACATCTGTCCATCTTAGTAGTAGGCAAATATCTAATCAGCAGTAGCAGGTACATTTATTTATAAATGGTGACATGGTCAAGACAATCTCCTGGAGTTCAAACCAAGTAGAAGAATGGAGAAGAAACTAAGTGACTTAGAACTTGGCATGGCTGTTGGTACCAGACATGCTCGTTTAAATATTTTAGAAACTGCTGATCTGCTGTGATTCTCAGAAACAACTATCTCTTTGATTTACATACTTCCTTTTTTTCCAATCATTCTATCTACTGAGAGGCAGTAATATGGCCTATAAAATATCTGTATAGGTCAGAGGAGAATGACCAGACTGGTTCGTACTGATCGAAATGCAACAGTAACTCAAATAATCACTTGGTAGAACCAAGGTAGGCAAAAGAACATCCCTGAACGCACAACACAGTAAATCTGAAAGCAGTTGGACTATAGCAGCGGAACACCACACCGAGTGCCAATCTTGTCAGCTAAGAACTGGAGGACAAAAATTGGGCAACCAGAGTGGAGGAAACTACCCTGCCAAGCCCAATCTAAAAAGTCTTGGTTTCTGCTGCAGTATTCAGATGATAGGGCCTATATATTTAATTTTGATGTTTGATCTGACCTTGTCAGACCATTCGTGTATTTTTTTAGATTTTTTTTATTATCCCAGAAATTCACAGAACATCAAGCCATTTGAAGATTAGTGCAATATGGTTATAAAGGGATGGACAAATCTCAGGTAGGCTGTGGCTTTTAATTATGCTCAAATTGGGAATAAAGGCCAACAATCTGACAAGTAAATATCTCCCACACTTGATTACACCACCACCAGCTGCCTGAACCATTAATACAGTGCAGAACGGATCTGTGCATTCACTTTGTTTTTAGCTAATTCTGACCGTACCATCTGAATGCCGGGGCTTTCACATTCTGAAGCAGTGCCAAGGTGTCAAAGATAGTACTTTAGCCCCTTGGCCATTACGGTTGTGTGCATTAAAATCACAAGCTGTGACTGTAAAATCTAAATGTTTGTAAATATTTGTTTTTTCTGTAAAGTTTTCAAAGAAGGTGGGACTGTTCTGATGGCCTGTAAACAGTTTATAGTCAACCATGGGCCGAACATTTCAATATAACTGCAAGGTATTCAAAAGATGAGAGGTCTCCGAAAGAGGTCTGTTTGCATTGAATAAACACCCTCAGCAACCCCTCATCCTTCTTTCAGATCATCTACCTAACAAACATCTAACAAGTTAACGTTAAGGGGAGCTGAGAGTAGTTGCCCTATTGCTTAAGTCTAACCATGTCTCAGTTAAAAACATAAAATCAACTGTCTGCAAAAGATCTTTTTTTTCTTTTTCTTTTTTTTTTATATTGCTGTATGGCAACCTTGAGTGCCTTGAAAGGCGCCTTATAAATTTAATGTATTATTATTATTTTTATTATCTAACTTTTGACACTGTTAGTTTGATACTGTGTTTCACGGGCCCAACGTTGTCAGTGGTTGATAGGAGATAGTTATCAAGGTAGTAGGTTTGCAGTATGCAAATAGATTTTGTTTTCTCTGTCACTTGCCAAAAGAGGAAAGTAGAAAGTATCATGCGCTGGCGTAGGCTGTGCACCTAGATCTAGCTCATTATTAATGTTTCTTAATACCTGATCGACTGCTGGAACCCTGCACATCTCATTTATTTGTACTAGACTTCGTTTCAACAATGTTTATTGAAGACATAGTGCTGGTTCTCATCAAGTCCTTGGGAGGTGAAGAGACAGGCTCAGAGAGTTATGTTTGGATGTGTGTTGAGGTACATTTCGTTTTGTGGTTGGTTTTTGATTTGCCAGGTTGTGTTTATTTACAGTACAAGCTAAGTGCATAGGTAACCACCAGGATTAAACGGTTAGTAAACAAAGATAGTTTAACAGTCTTAACATGAGTAGTACTTCCAGTTTCTGATGCTGCTGGTACCCTTGGAAAAGGCTGAAGATTGTCAGGGTTTATGCCATGGACTATATTTATGCTACGAGGGAGCATTTTGCTTGAGTCTGTGCCATGTAGAAGCAGTCATAGAGTGGTAAACCTGGTTTATGGGGAACACCGGAAACCGTAGAAGGACTGCCGTCCATATTTGGAAATGGTGAGCTGTTGTTGGTTGGATAACCCTGAGTGCTGAAAGAGAGAAAGAGCAACGTTTAATATTTTGGTGAAGTGGCGGGCTTGCTTACCCAATCTCCATGCACTTCTTCTCTGTCGAAAGCTTTTGTAGAGCAGGTGACATTTGCTGCGTGAATCTGATTAGTAGAAGACTGTAGAAAATCCTTTCTCCAGAAGCCAGATTGCATAAAGCCAAAGAGAATGTAAGGAGGTAGACTTTGCCAATCGTGGACAGTTAAGGTTTGCGCATTCTGTAATCAGTAAGAAACCAACAGAACAAGAACGAACAGACCTGTATGCTGGTGATGACAACCACCACATGTTTTAGTTTTACTCTTAACTGCTACAGTAAGTAGCATAGGTACAACTTTGATAGGTTCTGAATGTAAGAAGGCAAAAAAAAAAAAGGCAAAATATGCATGAAGTGATTATAGCCTTTATTTTTGCATAACCTGAAGTGCATTTGTGTTACTTCTCTTCTTAGGTCAGACCAGAAGAAAACAAAAGTCAAGAAGAAGACCAGCGACCCCCAATTTGAAGAGACATTTTTCTTTGAGGTGTTGCAGAATAAAATATATTGTCAGTGTGAAGAATTGGGAAAATTCTTAAACCAAACAATCTATTCTTAGGTCTCAAGATCCAGCAGCTACTCAAAAAAGTCCAATTTCCAGGTTGAGGAGGAGGACATTGAAAAACTGGAAATCAGGTATATTTTCACGTTTCATATTCATTTTAGTTTAGGCATTACAATATGTTGCGATTAGGATGATTACAGTAACTATGCTTGCCAAAGACTATGCTACTGCCATTCATACAAAGTGGAAAAAAAAAAGTCAGGTACATTTATATCTTTCTTGTTTAGCATGCAAGTGAGTTCATTTAGCTTATAACACTATTTTCTCTTGTGCACAGCCTGTATGGTAATTGCACATTGTGGGAATGTGGGAAAATATTTTCTTACTGTACATTTGGATTGTGTGCAATCAATACCAACCACAGGAATTTATACCTTGCAAAACTACCATGGTTCGGTACCAAACTGTACTTTTAAGGGTACAAACCAAATTGCATTACTACTGAGTACTGGTTGACAAAAATTAGTGCCAAATTTCAGTACCAGAGAGCGCATTTGTGCAGAGAGCCAGCAAGATTAGAACAGTGAGATTGCATCAGCCCGCCCTGCAGCAGTCAGGGCAATAGCTAGTTAGCCAAAAGCTGTCTCAAGTGTGGTTAGACTTTTTGTTAGAACGTAGCAACAACAGTAAGTTTCAGTTATGTGGTAAAGTACATTCTGAAGAGAATTTAAAAGACTGTTGGTTCAGTCTTTTCAGGGCTGGAATTAAACTTACATTTAAAATCACAATATGGCACGGACTGTTTTCCCCTAGTTAATAATATAGCTGACAATAAGCTAACACGCTGTAGTTCTAGAAAACTGGATGCTTTACCGTAGCCTACTTTGTTGGCTTTCAGATGCCCAAACTATGACTTCGACTATAACCAAGAGTCCCTATTATACTCCATACATTACGTTTTTTGTAGGAAGAGTGAGGCATATGTGTGAGGAAGATTTTTAAATTTGATAGGATCTTGGGCACTTACTGAAAATTATTTTGTTTTGTGTGGTTTTACTCTAGATTTAGTCAGTTTTCATTTTAGTTCAATTTCAAGGTGTCAAAGTCCTGACTCCTTAGGGAAATTAACATGATTGACTATAACTTATATGCACAATTTTATACATGCATACAGCAGTAGGCTAAACTTGATGACCTACACGACTATCAAGAGGGCAGTGGCTGATGATATCGGTATCCGTGATGTTAACCTAACCTTAACTAGTTTATGCAATCTAGCTAAACTGAATGATGAATTTAGCTCCACTCTGAGGCTTTACTGCTTCCAAAGCAAAAGCGGGCACTATGACATGTAACGTTAAGTTTTCCTAATGTTCCCAATGTCACTGGTCGCTTTATTAGGTACACATTCAACTGCTCATGAGCACAAATATCAGCCAATCATATGGCAGAAAATGCATTTTGGCATGTAGATATGGTCAAGACAACCCGTTGAAATTCAAACAGAGCATCAAAATGGGGAAGAAAGGTGATTTAAGTGACTTGGCATGGGTGTTATTGCGAAAAGGGCTGGTCTGAGTATTTCTGAAACTGCTGATATACTGGGATTTTCATCCACAACCATCTCTAGGGATTATAGAGAATGGTCCAAAAAAGAGAAAATATCCAGTGACCAGCATTTATTTGAGCGAAAATGCCTCGTTGATGCTAGAGGTCAGAGGAGAATGGCCAGACTGGTTCAAGATAATAGAAAAGCAATAGTAACTCAAATATCCACTTGTTACAACCAAGGTATGCAGAAGACCATCTCTGAACACACAATAAGTCAAACCTTGAGTGTGGGGGATATTTTTCTTGCAATGTTTTTGGCCCTTTAGTACCAATTGAGCATCGTTTAAATGGCGTCGCGTACTGAGTATTATATCCCTTCCCTTATAACCGAATTGCTCCAATCATCTGATAGATACTCCTGTCAAGATAACGTGCCATGTCAAAAAGCTCAAAACATCTAAAACTGGTTTCTTGAACGTGACAGTGAGTTAATTGTAAACTTTTCAGTTTCCCAGTGAGTACATTTTGACCATTACCTTGGCAGACTCTGCAAGGTTTTTGCCAGATTTGAAGCTTTCACAAGGTTACTTTAGCGTGTTTAAATGATAGTGTAATGGCCTGACATTGGCTCAAAATTGCGCAGACATGTTTACTCAGCAGGAAACAATTATATTTGAATGAGAACAATTTATGAAGGCAGGGGGAATTTGTTATGCAATTAAATTCATGTACAAAAAGTAGAACTGCCAATGCCTTGAGACGGCAGTTTTGATTTATATTTTCTGCCAGAACTGAGCCTGGTATTTCGCCTCGTCTTAGTTCACACGTACAGTCAGCAACGTAATCGGACTGATATTGGTTAAACAGTTTTATGTTCTTCTGGACTTTTTATTGACAGTACTGATCTCATAACAGGTTTACATTTCCCTGCAAACTTACTTTTTATAATGTATTAATAGCATATTGTGGAGTTATTTCAATGTTATTTGTTTTAAACATCTGCACACCAAAAAAAAGCACCAAAGATAAAAAGCTGTTTTGTACATCAACTTCTCTGTTAATTTACATGCCATTTGTCAGATCACGTGACTACCTAGTTAATCTTTAGTTTTCAGCCTTATTAATAACAGATTCTTGTATTTTTCAGCAAGGTTAATATACTACTATGTGCCACTTGTTTATTGAGTGATTCGATAAATCTGATACCTTAAGTATGTATAGCTTTATCATGATATGGGAGCCTTATGAATTCAAGGATATTTGGGGCTTGTCTTTCTTAGATGACCACTTGGGGGACTTATAGCCCACTGGGTAAGGCTAGGCTGACTCAGTGGAGGTAACTGTTCTCATGATTCAAATGTTTGAGGTTTTATTGCATGAGGATTGGTTGCAGTGGATCGAAGTGTGAAAATGCTTTAATAAAACAAGCTGGTTTGATGTGTATGTGTTTATTGTACAGATGCTATGTTTGGATGTAATCTTTGTCAAAAAAATGTTTTTGCTTTTTTAATAACCTCTCTTCATCTTTGTTTAAAGGGTTGATTTGTGGAACAATGGGAATTTGGCCCCTGATGTTTTTCTAGGAGAGACACGGGTATCTATCAAGATTCTACAAAACAACCACATTCACAAGGCCTGGTAAAGACATTTTTTTGATGCAGGCAAACACATAAGCACACAGTCTGATTAATAATCATCCATATACATGTTAACTTGTAATGTTAGATTTTCTCACTAGAAAATTATATTTTTATTTGTACTCAAACAGCTTGTTGCGATGGTCTAGAGAATGCGTTTTACAATATACAATTTTATTTTATAAGTATTGGTTGCCTACTATACACTGCCTAAATCTACACCTCACGTTTTCTGGTATTTCATTTCCTAACGTCCCATTAATGTTTCTGCCCTTTCAAATGTCTGTTTTTCCAAGAACACTTAAGCCTTTATGCATGCTTGCTATTTCAATTCAAGTTGACAAATATGTTCAATTTATATTCAAACCTAGTGGTATCTGTATACTTATTTTAAACCCCTGTCCTATTCTCCTTCCTTTTTGACTTCTGTAATTTTACACTAATATTTTGTTAGCATTACTGCATGATACTATTTTATTCACATTCTACTTTAAAAGAAAAAAAACCTTGACTTTTAACAGATCCAAAAAGAAAGATCAAGAATTAAGTTGTTCATATCCTGTTGCCCCAGAATTGCTGTACATTTTATAGCACTATATAAATAAAGATATATTATTGGTTTACTTGAACGATAATGAAAAATCTATATTTTATGTTTTCCTAACACCTTGCTGGTGGTTCTCCGTAGACAAATAGTGTGGTTTTACAATTTATTCGTCATTAATTCCAAAGTGATTGACTTCCTATCACTGATCCACATGCTCATCCTCACAGTGGAGGATGGACGGACAACCAACTGTTAATTTGAGTTCAGTGGGGCGAACTCCACAGAGTCATGTAATTCTGACCTTGTGACATTTCATAAAATTCAGAGGCAGTAGCAGCAGTAAATTTTGCGGCTGGCTGAAATTTACATGGCAAACACTGATAGCTTTGAATCACTTAAACAAGTAAGAGTACTGTAACGTGTACTGCAACTTGCTATGCAGTAGTTGTTCAGTATAGCCTATGAATGGATCAGGATGTATCTTTCTGGCAGACAGTCTCCCTCTCCCCTTTAGTACGTAATCTTGGCGTAAGAATGGATTCCACTTATTCGTTTTGCTCTCACTTCAATAACATGGTCAAATTTTCATCTTAGAAACATTACTAAAACCAGTCCATCCCTTTCCCAGAGTGTAGTTGCCAAACTTATTCACTCGTTCATCTTCTCCCTGCAACTCACCCATTTTTGACATCAGGGCAGCCTCCCTTCATTAACACAAACTGGTTCAAAACTCTGCTGCTCGTCTTCTCACTTCTACAAAATCCTCTGAGCACATAACCCCGATGCTGTTTAAGCTTCATTGGCGTCCAGTCAGCCAGTGAATAACCTTCAAAACCCTTCTTCTCACGTATAAAGCTTTACTCACTTTTGCCCTTTCCTACCTCACTGAACTGCTCCAATTTTACCCGGATACCACATTCCTCTGCAGATAACCAGCGGTTCATTTCACAAGCAAAACTGAAGCATTTTGGGAAGCGTGCATTTTCTAGGCTAACACCTAAATTAGGGAACTCTCTCCCTCCTCTAATTTGTGATTCCTATTAGCTATTAACCTTTCAAACCCACCTTCATTTCACCCTAGCATATTTTAGTTAACTCTGTTTAGAACCTGGTCCCTTTCTTCCACTGATACTGTCCACTTGCTTACTTAAAGTTAGAACTGTTGTTGCTGTTTGTTTGTTATACTATTTCTGTCCAATTGTTTATTTTTATCATGTTATCAATGTTGACGCTGTGAAGCAACTTTGGGTGCTGGTAAAGCGCTACATGAATACAGAGGTCTCCCACACCAGTTTGTCAGGGTGTACCACAAGGCTCAGCCCTGGGCATATTTGGTTAATCATTTACATGCTTAATCTTGGACCAATAAATTGTCAACACAAACTAAACTTTTACTCACATGCAGATTATACTGGGCACTACACACACAACTTCTTGGGAAAGCTTATGTCAGGGTGCTGGAAAGAAGACTCGATTGTCGAACCTCAAATCCAGGAGGAACCATGCAGACACTGTCCTGGTCGTGGAACAGGACCTTGTCCGCCGGGGAGTCCTGTGGGGGGTACCGCGGGAGTTTGGGGTACCGGGGCTGTTGCTACAAGCCATTTGGCCTCTATATAACCGGAGTGAGAGTTGTGTTTGTATACTCTGCATAAGTCAAATACATTTTCAGTGTTGGACTTCGACAGGGCTGCCCATTCTTACCGGTTCTGTTTGTGAATTTTATGGATAGAATCTCAAGGCGTAGCCCAGGGGAGTAGTATGTCCAGTTTGGGGGACTACAGAATTGCTTCTTTGCTTTTTTGGAGAAGATGTGGTTCTGTTGGCTTCTTCAGACTATGACCCTCAGCATTTACTGGAGCAACCGAGTGTCACGCAGTTTGTATCAGAGTCAGCTCTTCCAAGTCTGAGCCCATGGTTCTCTGCTGGAAAACGGTGGAGTTTTCTCTTAGGGTTGAGAGAGAGTTGCTGCCCCAAGCAAGGGAGTTCAAGTTTTTTGAGTCCTTTTTCACAAGTGAGGGGAAATGGAGTGTGAGATTGACAGGCGGATTGGTGCAGCATCAGTAGTAATGCGGGTATTGTACCGGACCGTCGTAGTGAAGGAAAAGCTGACCCGAAAGGCAAAATGTGTGATTTACCAGTCAAGGGTTCAAGGTTTTTTATTGTCATATGCATAACGTTTACAGAGGAAAAAGTATGCAATGAAATTCTTGTGTCTCTTAGACACCTAACGCTAATGCAGACATTCATAGAATATAACAAAATAGGTCAATAAAATCTAATGCAAAGTAAATCAAATCTAATTCAAAATATACAACTGTAAGTTATAAAGATGTCTGGTGTATGGGGTACTAAGGTGACAGAGTCCGTATAAAGTGACAGTAAAAATCAAAGTGGCCTATTGTGCCTGGAGGGTGGGGGCTCAAGTGTGATTGTTCAGAAGCCTGATGGCTTTAGGAAAGAAACTGTCCTTGAATCTGGTGGTGTGAGTTCGGACGCTACGAAACCGTCTGCCTGAGGACAGCAGGCAGAACAGCTTGTGGCTGGGGTGCAGAGAGTCCTTGAGGATCTTGCTGGCCTTCTTCCTGCTACGCTGCTGGTAGAGGGCCGCCATGGTGGGCAGATCTGACCTGGTGATCTGTCGTGCAGCATTTACCACCCTCTGCAACGCCTTGCGTTTGAGGGCGGTGCAGCTGCCATACCAGGTCGTGATGCAGCCAGTCAAGATACTCTCAATGGTGCACCTGCAGAAATTGCAGAGTATCCTTGGGTCCATGTTGAACCTCTTCGGCCTGTGTAGGAAGAAGAGTCTCTGTCTAGCTGTCCTGGTGATGAAGTTAGGACGGTGGTCCTAGGTGAGGTCCTCGCTTATGTGAACACAGACGAACCTGAAGTTGCTGACTCTGCTCCTTCGCTTTGAAATGAGCCAAATAAGGTGGCGCAGGCATCTGATTAGGATGCCTCCTGGGTGCATTCCAATTGAGGTTTTCCAGACACACCGTACTAGTAGGAGACCCCGGGGTAGTCCCAAACAACTTGGCGAGATTATATTATTATATAACTATATTATATTATATATATATATTTTCTGGCCAGGGAACGCCTTGGGATTGTTCAGGAATATCTAGAAAGTGTTGCTTGGGACATGGACGGCTTGAATACCCTGCTGAGCCTGCTGCCGGCCCCGGATAAGCGCTGGTCAATAGTACCTTGAGTAGATTACTTATTGGTCTATATTCTCTTCACAAAATTCTACTGTAGTTAGCTAGTACCTACTGTGAAACAACTACGTGGTAATAGTACTGTAAACAAAAGTGACCTAATAAGTGCTCAGTTCTCTCCATTACCTTTTGAATATGACTTATCAGTCTGGGGCAGGGGTTTCCATCCTTTTTTTCATCTTAGAGCCACTAAAAAAAATTAGATGGTCGAGAGCTACAGTGTCTAATGTGAGAATTAATGTAATATTAGCAATGTATCAAAGCACAAAAACTAACCAGGTAAATTCGTTATACTATATGTATCAAATATAAATATTGAAAACTTGCAGTAAAAAATAGAAAATAAATAAAATTAACATCAGTAACATATCAAATGCCTCTCCGGGAACCATCACCTTATCGCGGTGGAGAGGTTTGTGTGTTC
Source organism: Galaxias rostratus (assembly GCA_036024795.1). Classification (NCBI taxonomy): domain Eukaryota; kingdom Metazoa; phylum Chordata; class Actinopteri; order Galaxiiformes; family Galaxiidae; genus Galaxias; species Galaxias rostratus. Next base: position 69 of record JAVQJS010017424.1, on the reverse strand, counting down.
CTATGAACCTGAGGGCTATGTTGTCTGGAACCTTGTGTTCCTGGTAGGGCCTCCCATGGCAAATTGGTC
>JAVQJS010017374.1:0-10605 GCA_036024795.1 Galaxias rostratus | reverse complement strand
GTGTTGTTTTTGGGGGGGGGGGGGGGGGGGCCCAGGGGAGAGAGAAAGAACTTCTTGGGTTGCTTTTATTGAGCAGCACTCCCCTTAAGATGGCATCTTTTATTAATGACCACCCTTCGCCACATTGAGCACACACAATACAGTCGTGTGAACACTGTGTTTGCGTTTTCACGGAGAGGAGTAGGAGTGTTTTTAATTGTACCATGCTATTCGTAGTAAGTGCAGTCACACCGCCTCTGGAGAGAGCGGTTTACTTTCAAGAACCTTCTTTGAACAATGGCATACTTTCTATCTCTATTTCGTCTGCAAACGTTCTTTGTGTTCAATACGCAGACGCACGCACACCTCATACCAATCCATGTTCCGTTAAGCTGAGATGAATGGCTTTTCAACATACTTCCGAACACAGTGACAAACATTGACACACTCTCTGCGTATATGCACAAGAGATGTGCACAAATAGCCTATATCACTCTGGGTGTTGGTGGTAGTTGGCAGGTCTCTCGACACCCAGTGACTTAAGGACCATCAATTAAAACGTGTCGCCTCAAAATCCACCCCATTAGACTCGAGTGTAGGTGGAAACCGAAGCTCTCTTCGTATCCAAGACACTTTATTAGGTAAAACAACAACAACATTAATTTATGCGGGAAGAGACACCATACCGGGTTCAAAGGTGTGAGTTCGGCGCTCTCTCTGAGTGACTGCGGAGCCCTGCCAGGTGGACACAGACAGAGGTTAATTACCCAGAGTACATTGTGACGGTTCAAACGGTATCCGCTGCCACCCGTCAAGGTGGGCTCATATCGCGCCATCACTGTACACTGTGAATGCAGTCAAAAGGTCGTTGAGACGCAGGAAGCTGGTGGCTCTGACCCACCGACTGTCTTTACGCCGAGCGCCCTGTAGACGTCAATCGTTATTTGTGGCACATCGAGGTGCAGTTGGTCTCCTGACAAAAGGAAACCAATGACCTTAATCAAAAGACGAACTGATCTTTGGGATTCAGGAGACACGCGGGAGGGTACAGTTTGTGACGTTTGTGACAATTCCTTCCGTTAGAAACATTACCAGTGATTTCCCAAATATTTCAAGGAGTTCCATAAAAAAAAACCTCGAAGGGACCCTTTCCTCTGTGATATTTCTTCAGGCCCGAATGTGGTGACATTTCTCTGCCAAACGTGGAAGACATTTTGATCCTACAGTGACTTGTAACTACGTACATTACAATTTTTACGACATAATTCAAATGAATTCCTCCCGCGAGTAGAATTGTCATCGATCATCTGGTTCATAAAAAATGATAATGATACAGACGGGTTTGATATCATGCAGACAAACTATCATGTAAGAATGATTAGTACTAAAGCCTAAATGTCACAATATTTTTTGCACTGTTTGTCATGGGGCACACAAGAGTTTTGTGTTTTCAAGATGGATTTACTGTACTTAATGTTGCTTAATTCTACAATAATTAATCATAAAATTGCTTTTCCTGATATAGAATCAGGACTCTTCCTTCTCTGTAGGTTCTGGAGTGTTGAATCAATGGTGGTTCCAGTGGGTTTGATCCCTATGCGTTGTCATGCAGACAGCAGTCTGCCTTTACAAAGTCTGCATCCACACCATGAGAATGGATGGGCAGCGCATCGTACTATCGTGACGAGACCAATCGCGAGCTTCGGCTGCAAGTCCGATTTGATTGACAAATCAAGTTTCAAATCCAGAGATCCAAGGTTGTGCTTGAGAGGTACTCTTTATGCCATGCACACTACGTGTTTGGGGAAAAGGCATCCATCATGTGATTCATCTCTGTTATGGAAACCATATCAAACATTTTGACCGGCCAAAATAAGCTCGCTATAGAGAGGATGGAATGAAAAATATTGAGATTTTCTTTTTGGCAAATGTGCAACAAGTTATGAGAGAGAGAAGCAACTCAAAAATTATAATACGTGAACAATACAAATAGTCTGAAGTAGCTTTGTGGAATATATAGTATGATGCCTGTAACTTATTTCCTCCTTAAAACGAGACCTGGGACCCATTTGGTGAGATTTGTTTAATAATTCAGCATGGCCTTAAACCAATTCACTTCAAGTGCCCAGATGGTATTTTTATTAGGCAAATGCTCAATACTAGAGTGGAATAATTTATTTGCGCTACGAAACTGGCAGAGTACCTCGGAGCCATGGAATTTACTGAGCAGAGAATCCGTCAGCCCCCTCTTCGGGGTAGTAATTCAGGAAAACAAGGATTTCATGAATATCATTGTGTGTGTTCTGCAGAGGCAGTCTGGCGGCTCTGTTATGTTCTACTCTGCGGGCCCGCCTCTAAACTGTAGTTGTCATACAATGCGAACAGAAGCACACTAATGTGTGCTAATGTGTTTGTGTCGAGAGCTGGGTAAATACTTGGAACAGTATTGCTAGAGTGGGTTCGTATTTTGATAAAACGGCATTAATTACACTTAAAAAACATATTTCCACGTATCAATGCAAACAAAAATACATGATCAGATTGAGAAACCATTTCATTATGTAAAACCAAATAGCATATGTCATCAGAAAATTCGTCAACCTGTCCAAAGTTTTGTCAAAGATGTTTTTTGTTTTTTTTTACATATTCTTTTTTTGTACATTTGGTAACCTGAAAGTGGCTTTCCTTCTCTTGTTTTGATGTCAACATTTGGTCCCTCTCTGGAAGTAGAATGCTGGTTGTAAGTGCATCACACCAAGAGGTGGCATTACTTATTAAAGTCATTGTTTTCTTCTTGCAGAAGAAGTTATTCCTCATTCCTATTAGTCCTGCCCAATGCCTAGGCATGCACGGTGTAATGAAAACAGAGGCATAGTCCCTTGAAGAAAGCCGGAACACGTTTGGCTAAGTGGGACCTCATAAATCCTCCGGACTTCAAACAGCCTTCTGCTGTTGTTTGGAAGTAGTAGTAAACCAGGTGCGTTTTACATGTGTTTGCGACGGACGATGCAGTGCCTGTGAATGTTGGGCTGATTTGGATTGATTCCAAAATGACGAAAATGAATGAAGTCAGACTCCTACCACTCCATACTTTTAGCCTACCAACGTGTTTATTTTTACATTTGTGTCATAGTCAAAATACATGCCGTACAATTGACATCAAGATATATTAACATCCAATAATTGTAAGTAATTGGCACAATCCACGCCAAATGGGATCAGTCTTGGGGATCTTATGCAACTTTATCCTAGCCTACATCAGAGAGAAAAAAGAAAGAGACTATTATGCAGGATTCCTAGTCACTGCCTTTGCCTTTTCTGTCAGTCGGTGGGAGGGGTTGTAGTGACGGTCTCATCCAATAGGCGCTGGCTTCTTTTAGTCCGGAGCTCAGCATCTCTGTCTCAGCTGCACTTTTGCGCTAGACAAGTAAAGCCAGTCTGTAACGGACAGCTCCTCTTTGCTCTCGGAACTCTGCATGCAAGAACAGGGCTCCGGGAATTACTGTTTGGCTAGGGACGACTGTTGGACCAGACTCTTCTAAATTCAGTCGGCGCATTTGCAAAGATGAACACTGGCTGCGTTTTCGTCTTGGCGTATATCTTATTTGTGGGAACATCTTGGGTAAGAGAGTCTTTTTACAGATCGTCTGTTAATAAATTAGAATGAAAGTAGCCTGCTGCACTGCTGTGGTCGTTGTATGAGCTTTGCTATGCTGGTTGTGAAAAGTGGTGATGAACTGACTTCTTCCCTGCAGTGTTGCGCTAAAACAAGGTGTACTTAGCGTATTGCGTACGGGGCAGAATAAAAAACAAACATGTAGCGAATCTTAACTTTAAATTGAATTACTACCTTCATGGCTGTATATAAGGCTAAGGTATTTGCATGGAAACCCAAAACTATACGCTTTTAGTCCCTCTACTTGGGGACAACCGAACCGAACTGCAGTGCAATAAAACGGAATTGATGCAGCAGTCCACCCAAAATGCTACCACAAACTTCGTGCACGTTTACGCACTGTCATATTCCCTTGGATGATTTCGCTAAACACTAGAAAATTCATAAATTATAAGTCTTAAATTAGGCTTCACTTTTGCATGTCCTTGGTAGGAAGATTGATCAATCATTCTAATTTAATTCGATATTTTTAAAATTTATAATTTTTTATGATCTCAAATAGACTGTTCTACCGTTTTGTTAAAATAAATAAATTACTATTGAATGGCTATGTGATACTGCAGTTGGTTTAGATTGGAGGCTTTGCAGATATTGCTTGGCGTCGGTAGTAAAATTTTAGCTGAGTTAGGATGGAAGCATGATGGTAGTGTAAGTATTACAGTTGAGTAAGCAAAGCTATACATTATATTGGAAGCTACACGTTTTATATTAAAGGTTGACTCTGGGATGTTTTCGTCACGTGGTTCCCTTTATTGAGATATTTGGGTTAAGAGCATTCCACCCAAGATTGAGTAATTAAAATGTTGTTTGGGTTCTTTCTATAATACCATCAAATCAAATTTAAAAATTGTTGGTTTCATAGATTCATGTAGAGAACCTAATCCTAACAGGATTAAAGATCTATTGAGATATTGAGTATCCAGTATACTGTAGAGATCTTGTGGATCATATCGAAATGATTTGCGTGCAATGTCACAAAATGATTGTTTACCTTTGTTTACATTTCCACTTATGTGTCTCTAAAATATGAAATGTTCCAGGGTCTACCTTTGATATGTTCTGCATTGAATAGCATCTTTCTATCCATGCCTTCATCATATACACAATTGTCCTCCTCCTCTTCCTCCTTATCCTCCTTTTGCTCCTTCTATAACTCCTCCTCCTCCTCATAACAATCATCATCCTCATCATCCCCGCTATCATCATTATCCTCCTCCTCATTGTCGTCCTCCTCCGTCTCCCCATCATCCCATCATCATCATTATCCCATCATTATCCTCCTCCGTTCTCCTTGTTCTCTCCCTAATTATAGCCACTACCAGCATCCTCGGCCCGTCTTCCCTTCCACATAATTCTATAGGACCCAACCTTTCTCCCTAGTATGGCGAGCGTCTGCGAATTTACTACGAATTCAAACTGCACCACACCACATCAGAACAAAAAACAAGTGGTTGAAAAAGCACTGTAGTCGATTTATCAGAAGGTTATCAAAGAAGACAAATCAGTCTCTTCTCGGGACTGCGAATATACATAGTTATCACTGGCGCCTGCATAATCAGCCAGTGAACCTACAGCCACAGGTTGATATGTTGAAACTTGAAACAATGGCCTGTCCGGTTTTTCCTTAGGGGACAAGGGCAGGCCAGATGCAAAGACCCCCATGCAGGCCAGGCTTCTCCCAGAGCTTCTACACTGTGATTGTCCCAAGGGAAGTACTGCGAGGCCGGACTATTCTAAAAGGTAAGCCGCTAACTTTGGCGCTAATTTGCTTTCAGGAGGGCGTTCACCTCTCTTTTATTTCGCCAAGCTGCCCCTCTAATCGGAGAGTAAATGAGTGTGTGTGTGTGTGTGTGTGTGTGTGTGTGTGTGTGTGTGTGTGTGTGTTGAGAGGAGGAGGGGACGGGGACGGACATATATTAAGGCTCATGGCTCCCTGTCTATTGCCACTGGGGAAGGTCAGAGCACGCCCGGTCTCGGAGCTAAGCAGCCAGGCCTACACACAAGCATGCACATGTCTAACCACCCATAGCTAAGTGTCTTCTGCATATGATTTGAGTATATCCAAGGGGTTGCCTGGCCTGATGGAATCAGAAGGTATGCCATCTACTCCCCCTGAATAACCATGTATTTTCTGCCATATATTTACACATAGAAACTTAATTTAAATGAGTTCGGATTCCTATCATAATGCCTGTATGAAACAGATTTAGACTGAAGACACAAAATGTCTCATTTTTCGATCGTTTAAACAGCAAGTTGACAAAAGCAGGCTTATTTAAAAGGCCCATCTATCTCCTGCTGTGTGTGTTTGCTGCCGGAAGCTCACAGCTTTTATTATATTCCCCGTCTTCATTGTAATGCATTTTCCCCCCTTTCATTCTCTCTATTTTTCAGAGGAATTCAATTCTCTTTTCATTCGCTCCATTTCTTTTCAGGGTAGGCAGTGAATCTATTGTGAGATTCCTCTCCAGCAATATGAAATTAGGCAGTCTTTTTCAGCATGGCTCATCTGTTTGTCTGGAGATCTTGTCTTAAATGGCAAAACAGACAGCCCAGCCACATTCCTGCAACAAAATTGACATATCTGATTCATTTGCCTCAGAGTATAATAAAAATAATGTAATGCCAAGTTACAAACATGGCTACTGTGGGTATATTTTCACGTGGGCTCCAATAGGTCCCTGCCCAAGAAGCGCTCGTGTTGACCCAAGCGAAGTCGACAGCTTGTCAATCATACCAAGGCATTTGAGTCCAAACCATCACCTGGCCTTCTCCCGTTCTCATACACCAAGGAGCACCAGTGTCTTGACTACAACATTGGGATTGAAGGGAGTTCATGCTGGGAGCTACCCTGCAGCGAGAGTGCAAAGTGGTTTCTCCCATGACGCCACTTTTTTTTATTTTTTTTATAGCCATGTGTTGGTCCGTTCCGTTTCGATGTGGAACGTTGTTTGTCAGGAGGAAATGGTGTTCTCATCGTAATGGCGGTTAGAGACGAATTTTCCAACTCTAAGTGAAACAATCGAATTATTCCGGAGGTTATTTAGTTATTTAGGAGGCTGCAAAGGACAGTGCATGGCAGTCAATGGGGAGATACTTTGCCTGGGGGCTGGAGGCGGAAGGTTGCTGCCTGTCTGGAAACTGGCTGACGTATCCTTTGTGACCCCAACCAAAAACGTTGTTGACGGAGGGTGATGCATCTGGACAGATATGGTTTTAGATGGTATTGTGTGTGTGTGTGTGTGTGTGTGTGTGTGTGTGTGTGTGTGTGTGTGTGGGTGTGTGTGTGTGTGTGTGTGTGCGTGCGTGCGTGCGTGCGTGCGTGTGTGTGTTTTGTGTGTGTGTGTGGGTGTGCGGCAAATCTCATCTACCACAGCACTGTATCATCTCGGCTTAAAGTGTACAGCAAACGTGGATTGTTCCCAATCTGGCTTCTCCTCCCGCACTCTCGTTGCGTTCGCTCTGCCTGAAAATCAATGGGCGAGCCACGCCGGCCTCCCCACCGGCCACTCGGAGGGATAGGGGGCTGCAGCAGCTTAAGCCCTCCCGGTATGATTAATGGGCAGGGTCCGGCCTGACTGAGGGTTTGTTTTTCTGTAGGACACGAGGAAAGAGGAAAGCTTTAATGCTGGCGGAATGCATGTAACCCAGAACCGTCATCCTCCAGATAAAATGAATGGGCCAGGCAGCCGAGAAGGAGGGGCTAGGATGTCGCAGTGCCAAAGGGGTTGCTGGACCACGGAGTCCCTGGAGCCACCGCTATTGTTCCTTGTGGGTGGAGGACAGTGAGAGATGTGGACAGAACAGTAGCACACAGCTCCAGTCTAACAGTTGCTGATCTGACATCAGCTGGCAGCCAGTAGAGTAGCTTCACAATGAATAACCTGTAGATCGTCCTCCAGTTTCCAGATAAAAAAACACAGTTATCTAATCTTTTGTAACATATGTTTTTGTCATGAACATTTGGACGGATGGGATCGCAAATGATTATTTTCTTTAACTTTGTCAAAGTGACGTCATTTTAGTGGTCAAATGTTAATTCCTTCATTTACTTCTCCCCTTTTCACTGATGACACTGCATGAGCCTAGCGAAGGTCCTCAACCATCAAACCATCAAAAGGTCATCGTAATGCCTTTCCATTCGCCTCACGGTCATCGTTTCTATGGCCCTGTACGGTAGGTTAAACAGGCTATTATAGATTTTATGGCTAGCCATAAAAGACCTTTGTTTGGCAAACACACAAATCTCACGGGCCGGTTCAACGTTTAAAAGAAGAAGTGATCTCATGCCCCTATGGAGACGATTCCTCCCCGTGCTGGAGGAGAGAGTCCGCGGCAGGCAGACCGACAGACAGGCAGCCTGGCAAGGCACGGCCCCTCGTTCCGTGCAGATCCCTGCTGCGGCCAGATAGGCCATGAAAAGGGATATTCCGGTGATTGCACATCGCTGTGTAAACCATCACCTCGCTCTAAGAGCCGGAACAGACACCTCGGAACGTGGGCAGAGGGAGGGGGCCCGAGCTCAAAAGAAATTGATTTGAACTGCGGTTCTTCCAGGATTGAGCTCTCGAAGCTGCTGTCAGTGCATATCCCCCCCCCCCCCGAAAATGTTGATGAGTTTTACCTTCTGCCCTGCACAAGGCTGCGCCCATGGTTAAGAATGCAAGCAGTGCTTCGTTCCGACAGATTCATTGTACCAGACACCATGTCTCGGTTTCAGTTCTTCGTTTAAATTGTACTTTCGGAATTGCATGAATATGCTGTAGATAAGAGGAGGGGGGGGGGGGGTTATGTACATGATTTAGAGGAAGTTAAGTTGTGATGGGTCCAACTTTCTTCCATCTGCTTTCTTTGTGAGCCCCCAGTAGCCTTTATCTTTTTCCGTTTCCGTTAATTCCAAGTTAAGTCCACACAGTTTGAGTGTCTCGTGAAAAATGGCCAATCCCCAGGGTTAAGAGGGCATTTTACAAAATTCAAAACAGACAAATACTTTGGGGTTTAAAGCGTCTTGCCGGCGTTTACTGTGCCGAAAAAAGAACTTCAAACGTCGAGCCTTCTATCCACAGCGACACCGGTTTCATAAGTATGTCCAAACCCAGGGAGAGGGGATTACGATTGGAGGCGTTTGATAAGCGGGATGCCATTTTCTCTCCGACTCAGTCTGTCTCTCTTGTCCTCCGGAGAGCCTTTCATCTCTGCAGCCAGGACCCAGAGTCTGTGGTGAGCTGATAGACTACAGGTACAGAGGCTGAGCCACATCATTGCTCTTTATCAGCTCTGCCTTCATACAAACACAAGCCATGCCCCTATATTCCTCAGTCTCCCTACGACACGACATACACTATAAGCTCATTCTGTCAAGCCTGCCACCCAGAATACAACACACACTGTAAGCACAATGCTCTCCCTCATTCGTATTTGTGGTCAATGTCTCCAAGGCAGACGAGGCAAAGGGCTGTTCCATCGACAGGGAACTGGCTGTCAGCAGAAATATAATGACCGGAGTCTTGTGGAATATGTTTGGGTGTAAATGGAATAATTCATCTATAGAAATCTGTACTGGCATAGGACCTCAGTCTAAAACATGGTCCCAATGGAATTACTAGTGCTGTTATGCATGTAATTCCATGTCATCTTATTAAGAAATGAACTATATCATTTGTGGTCAAAAGGACTCCTGAAAGTACATACCATAGCAGGGTTAGCTGTTAAGTTTGCCAACTATGTACATGCACAAAGAATAGTTAAACATTGGCTCTTCATATACCACTTCATGCAGACAAGAGCCATTCAGACAGGAATGCCTTTTGTGCGCTAAACATGTAAGTCCTCTGTTCACTATTTCAGTCAGTAAATCAATGACTCCTAAGACTAAAGTCAAAACTCCTATGCAGTTGAACAACAGTGAATATATGAAGGTTGTGCAGTCCCCCTCTAAGTGATCTGATCAGTCCTAAATGTGGACTTTTGAAAGGGAGTAATCATGGTATTATCAGCCCTTGGAATCCGCCAGACCCGCTGGCCGGTAGTTAAATGACCGATTGGAAAAAAGAGAGAAACCGGAATGCATCAAACCTTGGCAGGGGATTAATATGGGTAACATTGTGGAGGTGATTGAATGTGGGCAAAGAGAGATGGGCCGTGTACATTTCTGGACGATAACAAAATGTTTGTCTTGTATGTCAGAATAAAGTTACTTCTTCCAAGCTAAAAACATTGACTCTTCATATTCCTGCAACTAGACGGGGTAAGTGTATTAGATTAGGACCACAAAAATACACGACAATGTTTGAAGAGAAAAAAAAGCTTGCTAACAAGTTTCCCCACCTCCTCCTCTTTGTACTAGCCCTAACTTATCGCCTACCTGTCGGTGCATGGTGTTTTGTCAATTTGTTCACGTTCCATATCAAACAGTCGCCGGCCTTTCAAATGAAAAGATCCCACTCTGTGGGCTGTTGTTGCAGCTTGTGTTCTATGAATACAATTTGCATAGTTAATCAAAACCTTTTCCTAATTGACCACCTCTCCCACCATCGATGTGCCTCTGCGCTTCACATCTCAGTGCACTTGAACCGTCGGGCTCCAGGATGAAGCGCGCCGAAGCTTTTGTGGTGCTCCTAGAAATGAGCGATTTTGCCCGATCGGGGAGACCTCGGGTTCACCCCTGAACTGTGTGTGTGTAACCCGGCTTCAACCGGTTCTTTACCACGGGTCTCCCCCCCTCCCCTCCCCTAAGCCGCGGGATTTACATGCATCTGAATGGAAATCAGAGCTTCATGTTAAGGATTGTCTCACTCACTTAGACCACTCATTCGTGTCTTATCCCCTTGGTATACAGTTGCAAGAAAAAGTATGTGAACCCTTTGGAATTACCTGGATTTCTGCATGAATCAGTCATAAAATGTGTTCTGATATTCATCTAAGTCACAACAATAGACAAACACAGTCTG
>JAVQJS010017353.1:0-20020 GCA_036024795.1 Galaxias rostratus | reverse complement strand
CCGCGCTAACACGGGGAGAACATGCAAACTCCACACAGAAAGGCCCTCAGGTGGGAATCGAACCCAGGACCTTCTTACTGTGAGGCAACAGCGCTAACCACTGCGCCACCGTGCTGCCCAGTTTGAAGTCTAAAGTTTTTTATAAAGACATTGCCATTTGTGTAGTTCTGACTCTCAGCCATGCCCTGAGACACCCTGTGTCTAGGGAAACAAGGCAGTTAGCACTGTGTTTGTGGTCAGCAGATAAACAGACCTCAACGGTCTATCAGGTTTGCCCCTGGTGGGAATGCCAGGAAGACCCCCCGGGGAGCTTCCGTGACTTCTGCAACACGAGGCTCTTTGGTTAGGAATGCTTTCAAATATGTATAAACTGTCTTTAAGCAGTCAGTGGTGCTGCTCATGGTTTAGGCACCTAGCAGATTTGCTTTAGCTACGTACAAAGGTGTCGGTGCCTAATCCAGACAAGCTGCTGTCTCCAGAGATTAAATCCAAGTTCGAGGGCACAATCTGTCTGAGCCATGCTACTCATTCCAGCAGCACTCTTTTACACAGAATATCTGCGAACAATGGGCTACCTCCCCCCTTCATTCCCTTGTACACCAACTGGGTCAGTGTTGTTTCATCTACCAGAACTGAAGGCACCTTTGTGTGCTCTTTTACTGGACAATTATTAGCCTGGTTGATTTAAGTTGATTGCTCATCAAAACTACAGGGAAATTGCATATACAGCAATATATTGTAGCTCTTTTATATCAGGTGGGTAATGGTTCAATGAGAATATCATCTAATGCATTGCTCTGCATTCTATTAGCCTCAATTTAGTTATGTTAAATTCACTCCAATCTATGTTATTTTGACCTTTAACACTAGTTGTACTTTGTGTCTATGGACACTAATGCAGACCTAGGTTTTCCCATCTATGGGCCACATGGCTGGGTGCTAGAATTTTTTTTGGTGGGGACATTTTCATGAGATTTGAATAATTCATGCTGCTTGCACATTGAACCAGTGAAGCAGTGTGCTGTAAAGGGAACATATGCAAATAGCTAGTTCGCTAGTCCAATTCTTCCTGTTTGCAGCCTGTCGGTGTAGGTTCTTGTTTAGCCGGGTTGAGAACAGATTAGTAGCTTTGAACGGTGTTTATAGAAAACATTAGGCTAATTGAAGATGGATGTCCAAGTTCTTATAGCTTTTTAGCAAACATTTTTTTACAAACTTAGAGCAGTCTGTTCTTGTACGTCTGGTAGAAACTGTTTCAGGAAGTGGTTCAAAATAGAAAAGCAACGTTCAGTCTTAAGCTGTGCTTTTGTAACTGTGGGGAGGAAGTCAAATACGACACTTAAAGCATGTATCAGTATCTATCAGCTCCAGTCACCCCAACAAATATTTTGTTATTAGTACAATATAGAGATTTGTTACATATCTTTAGTTTATAGCTTGATAAACAACACAAAGTTGAAAATGTCAGTCTTTCAATAAGTAGCATTCCTCGGGTCCAATAGTGTTCGTTAGTGCAAGTAGCTTGGTTGATGACAATTTTATTAGAGGGACTTGGAAACAGTTTTTTTCTTCTTTAAATGTTGTGTGAAGGGAAAGAAGAATCTATGACGTCCATAAAATGTTTGATGGGTCTCTAGAATGTTTTTCAAGTACACATTTTCACTTAGTATGAGGGTATAACCCAAAGGGTTTGTCCCTGACACATTGAAAAGGTTTAATGACATGTCAAATGCCTCGTTTTATGTTGTATGTGATTTGTTTCTTACCACACTATTTTACTTTTGTGTTAGTGTAAAGTGAGTAAAGGGTAGGTTTATGGTAGTTAATTTTTCTAGCATTCATGGAAACGTAAAAGCAGGGAGTTGTTTTAAGTCCCAATTGTGCCACTCTAAGACCCAAATACCAGATGACATTAGTCCTTTGCCATTCACACTCAAACCAACATAACATGTTGCCTGATACCGATGCTGACCCTCTGCTGTCAAATGCTCCTTAGTAAGAAGAACACCCAAACATGCGGTGCAGGCAGTGTGTTGCAGGGTAAGTGGGTGTGGGATGCTTAAAATAGCTGATGGGAGATTGGCCAGCGCCGTTTGACTCTATAGATGGCGAAGTACGCTGAGAGTCAGAACAAAATAGGGGTTGAGTGAAATTCTAGAGAGCTCTCAATGGTTCAAGGTGATACCTTACCCAACATCAGCTTTTAAGCTTTTTCTCACAGGCTAACACATAGTGGGAGAGTACCTGTCCTATAAGAACTATTGTTACATTTGCTGTCATCCTGGTTGCATTTATTACCAATTTTCTTGGCCCTCACAATAGTTAACCAAAATGTGTGTTTTCTGGAAGGAATTCGCATGATTTGAATTAGTTTAAGCATTTTTTGTGTGAGCAAACCTCTCGTTTCCCCCTCAACTAGACTGATACTTGTTTAGACTTAACCTGTGAGTGAACAGGTTTAAAACTAATACCAAGCAATGCATTAGAATATGCAACTAATTATCTCCCGCATTCACAGACTTTTTAGCGATCCTTTTCTATCATAATTTCAACTTGGCACTCTCAACCAATCTTCCATTTGAGAAAAGACTAAATCCTTTCATTTTGAGTTGGTAGCCTTTTCCTAAACTTCTTATATACCTGCATTTGTTGCCAGTGAGCTAGATTAGAATAGATTCAATTAGAATTTGATTTTGCAATTCTGAAAAACTTAGAGATGGATGTTTAGACGATCATCTGAAACTTAGTATAAACCTAGTACCACAAGATGAGCTACCTCCAACACGTAGGTTAATACTTAGGTCGATTTCCCACTGTGTATATGAATCAAATTCCTCCCAATGGTTTTAAGTAACTTTTCTAAAGCATCTTCTGTAACTGTTTGTTTACTCCCTCCTTCAATGTAGTTGTGTCCCTGTCCTGTATTATGGGTTTCCTGTGTCTCTGGGCGTTTATGATGTCAAGCTATCCTTTTCCCAGGTAGCTAGCTTTGGGCGGCTGGTTTTCAGTTTGCTAAGCAAGCTCATCAATCATTTATCAAGGCCAGTGCTCAGCCTATTGGCGTTAGCAACAGAGTAAACACAGCCAACCACATTAAGCTGTGTATTACAAGAGGGACAGGGCACATTTATCCTCAAACCTTATTTAGCTCCTCTGTTAGAAAATATGGCTCTTATACACACCGTTGCTCCTCGAGTATCCATGGGTTTTTCTATCCACAGCATTTGTTCCCCATTTTTATACTAGGTCTTTTGGTGTTGATGGGTACCCATGAAAGCAATTTTTTGGGGTAAATACTATCTGTCTTCATTCAGGCCTCTCTCTTGGTGGGCATCCTTACAGAGTTAAGTGAAATTATTACAGAGAAAATGAAACATGCAGACAGCATGAACTGCACTAAAGACTCCCCCACCCCCAAGCTCTGCAAGCCTGCAGACGATTGCTTTCTTTCATAAATCATTGGCTAAGGGTAAAAGACCAAGGCACCCAAGGAAAGCCCCACCTTGAGAAGGCCATCTTTGTTGACAGGAGGCCATGTTGTCGTGGAGGCCGCTACCTTGGCGAGGATAATATATCAAAGTTGTTTACCGCTCATGTTATCCATGTCCAATTTAAGATAACTGTGCTGATTTAATGTTGCCAGGCAACAGATTAGGGTTCTTTTGCCTCCACTCAGAAAACGTAATGGAGTAATGGATCATATGATCAGACCCTTGATTTCCTGCTTTGTTAGCGATTATTGATTAGTGCATGCCATGTTTCTTTTATCTTTAAATAGAGGCTCATTGCCTGGACCTTATCCTCCAAGTAAGGTTGAACGTACATATGAGACCTTTTCACAGATCTAGGCCCAACTTGGTTTGTGTTAAGTTACTTAGGTGTTAAGTAAGTTAAGGAAGTCACAGGGCCAAAAGTTCTCTTTGGTTCTGTTTATTGGCACATCTCTTGGCATATTTCATATATTGTGCGTTAGTACTGACAGTTAAATGTGTTTATGCATGTCACATGTTTTTGGGCACTGTGTAAGCTTGAAGTGGGCCAAGGGGAGCGACTTGAGGATGACTAATGGCATGCTGAGTCCGATTTCCATGCATACTTGGCATATTTCTCTTGATCATCACAACATACAACCATACGTTTTTGTGCTAATGTACAATGTGTCACTTTGTTTTAGAAAGAGTTGTCAGTGTACTTGGTGCGTTCTCTCACCAGGCCGTGGTGGCGTTGATAAACTGCTGTTTTGCTCTCCCTCTGTAAGTAAAATGGCTGGGGGAGGGGAGAGGTTGCTTACAGTTACAGCCTGGGGCTGCCCCAACAAATGGGCTTATGGGACAGAGAAGCACTTAAAACTTCTTAAAAGGAGAGTGAGAACTGTCCAGATGCTTGGTTTAGCATGAGTGTTGTTATGAGGTCAACAGCCCTGTGTCATTAGTTTGTACTAAATTAATTGTTTTCATTTTTTGTTGGTCGGGGTTTTGGCCTGCTCAGCAAGGCAGGCAGTGATGGTGTTGTAGATTGAGAGGATATTAACACTATAGGTAAAGATGTGACAAATGGCTGGACAGGGGCAGCAAAATGGAGCAAAGGAGTGGCAGGCCTCCATTGTCTTTTCCGCTTGGAACTTTCCTGCAGTACTTCTGATTGACTTAATAACACAGAGCCTAGTCCTAGACTAACATTTTAAAGTATTAAATTTGCCTGACTAGCCTGCTATTTAAAAAAAAAAAGTTTACTTATTTATTTTTCCTTCAAAATGAAATGGTTATTTTTTTGACCAATGTGATTTATGGCTATTTTACTATAGATGGGTATCTTGGATTGTTTAGTTATTAATTTTAAGACGGCTGTGATGTGCTGGTTGTATTGTAACAAAAAAACTACAGCACAGTGGGGTTGGCGACTTGGCCTTGACTTAAGAAATTAGATGCAAGTTGCTTTCTCAAGGTTTAAAAATCCTGCATCACTTGACCCTGCCTGTTCTAGTTCTCCTTTTAAAACTGTAACAGCAACTTGCACAGCTGTGGTATGGGACAGAAAACATGTTTTTGATTATGTAACTCAGACCCAAACTTCTTTAAAGGAATGGAAGGTTATATTAGAGGGATGAAAGTTATGTTAGAACTTTTTTTCTTTCATGAATGCCTTTGCTCTAACTCAAGCAAGATGTGGGACTAGATAAGTGTTCCAATCAAGTTTTGCACTGTTTGGGCTTGCTGTGCAGGCTGTTATTAAGCTAAGCCTAGGGTTACTATCACCTATGTGTTCTTGCCTGCAATCATCTTAATCACCAGTCCCTGTTGGAGCTAGAAAATAACACAACGCTTCATTCCTTATTACTCCACAACTTTGCAGTGTGTGTTAGTGATGCAACAGACAGCTAACACAGTCCTGATCTAGTGAACAAAATGAAGCTTAATCTAACTGTTTTCACAGAAGCATCTGTATCTGTCCGCTAGCTTCTTTGTGATTGTTGTGTTTATTATGTGGTTTGTGTATGAAGGGTTATTATGGGTACAATGACACATCTTTGTCAGTATGTTTGGTGGCTTAAGGTATGTGTGTGTCTCTTTTTAAATAAAATAAAACTAGCTTCACTAGCTAAGCAACATAAACAAGCAAGTTAAATTCTGTTAACACAACTCAACTGAAATTGACTACCAAGCTAATTCTCTGTCCTTTGATGTGCTGAACAGTTTTAGGATTTTTAGACTTGTGTGCCACCTGATGTAGGTCCTTTAGCTGGTAGAAAACTCTGTTTTACACTCGGGCTACGTATAATTATGTTACACTTAGTTACTGATTATGATAACGGTGTACCAATCAGGGAAAGGTCGAGTAAAGGTTATGTGCAACCTATTTGAAACCTGTTCTGTTTTCTAGTGAATAATTCAGAATGCGCCCAGGGTGTGTGGAATTACATTTCCTGGAAGAGACGAGACAAATCTCTATGGCTCTCCGCTTGTGGAGCCATTCCTGTGCCAGTTTGTCAGTCAGGGCTTCTGGGTGAGTCAAAGCTCCCCAGCGTCTGCCTACAGCCCATGCCAGTGTAGCTCCTTAAGTTTATTTAGAGTCTATCTAATTTGAAGGCCATACCTCAGGAAACATGCAGACCTCCCTCACTATCCTATAGAGCAAGCCGGATGCCAGCTACACTTTGCTCCTCTCTGCAGCGATCGGCCTAATGTGCATGGCAAAGGACTATTTCTGGAGGGTGAGATCATGGCCATGAATAAAAAATGCTCATCTAGATAATTTCTCAGCTGTACCTAGGTCCTGTCTTTGTTCCTGCCTAGCCGGTGCCTGTGTGTCTTATCTCTCATCGCAGGGGACAGATCAGCAGCTTTTGTGCACTGAAAAACAAGTTATTTATGTTTTCTATCACTGTGAAGATTACTTTCATCGCACTGCTACCACATTTGGTTGTTTCAGCCAGACAGTAGATTGTGACCATTGCTATATTTAAGATACTAATGTTAATATGAGAACTGAATTTATAGGCTTTCCCATGGGCAGCCTAAAGTCTTCACATGCTGACTTGCACCAAAGCTATCTAATTCAGCATTGATCCAAAGGAGTAATGTCCGTTACTGGAACCCAGCCTTGAATACCAAGTGGACCTGTCACTTTTTATCATATAACGTATTTAGCACTCTTTAGGTTTGGAGTATGCTGCTGGTGAAGCGGTTAAACTTGTTTCCATTTAGTTGAATCAGCAACACCCAATATAGTTGTCCTCTGTTAAAACATGTCAGTTGTCTTGTTGGCTTAAACTATAACCCCAGGATGTCTTGACATGACTTACGGGAACCATAGGTGTGATTTGCTATGTGTTTGCGTTTGTCTAAGTACACCACAATTTGACATGAGGAAAGAGAAGCATGTTTACAGGTGGTCATGCATTTCAACTTTGCTCTATATACAAAGGCCTATGGGCCATGACATTCACATATCTCTTGCACTAAACCCATTCAATTTAGTTAATCAGTAAGCTTCAAATAACACTATGAAATATTTAAATCGATGTCTTTGCCATGTACAGTGTCTAAGGTCCTGTTTTCCATGGAATAAAAGCCTACCAGATGTTTGTGGCAAGCACACTCCTTTCCTGAGTTTGTGGGAGTCTTTCCCAAATCCAAGGTCAATGAGGGGATCACACTTCCTCTACGTTCAGTGAGATCCGGCCTCACATTCTGTTGGTGTAGTGTCTGCACACAGAGCGGGCTTGTTGTGCCCCGGCCAGGCGAATGGCTCTCTGTGGGGCTGAGAGCCACAGGCACTCACAGAGGGGGGAGAAGAAGCGAGCCATGAAGAAAAGGGAGACAGCTGTCCTAAGGCAGAGGGACTGCCTGCTGAACTCTGTGACCAGGACCAGGGTTTATTTTTTCTGGTCGCACAAGGCAGTAGCAAAATGTGTTGCAAGTTTGAATCTATTTTACCCAACTTCACTTGGTTAAGTAATAAAGCTAGACAGTCTTTATGTGCTGCAGTCTGTATGCGGCATAGTATTGCGGGGGCTGTGGTACCGGTATATCGTGCGACCCAGTAAATTTCTCTGTGGATTGTTTTTTCGTTGTCTTTTTGTGTTTTTAGGTCCTATAAAATGTGCACTGTGGGCCTATCCCCTCTCATGCCCATAGTGTGGGCAAGCTATCTGGCACAGTTGTGTGCCCGTGCTGTGATCAGCACTATGCTTTTTGGTACACTAGAGACCGGAACGCAGGTTGCGCAGGCTGGGGCACGTTGGTCTTTATCCAGAGTTAAGCTGCACATTGCACCATTTGCCATTTCCTCTTTGACTAGGTTGCGTTTGGAGAAAGAAGCAGAAATAGACCGAAAAGTTCTGTGGAAACTATAGAATATACTGTGCAACCCTAGAAGTGTGCTTTATACCATAGGATATTTAGAGGGCAGGACTGACAACCCTGACAACACCCCCCTTCCCATTTCCACCCACCTCTGCAAACTGTGAATGTGTTTTTCCCATAGTACAAAGTGTTCTATTGGAACCTTTGAACTCTGTTGTTTTAGACAAACCTGCCATGTTGGGGTTGTAGCCTTTAGACGTAGGTCCTTTGGTACACACAAAGTATCAGTAAGTAGCATTAAAGCATCAGATGATAAGCCTGAGATTCTCTTGCTGGTCTTGTGACCAAGAAGGTCATGCACATTATTTCTAGTCTTGAAATAGCGTATTTCTTTGGCTGTTGAAATGTGTGAAGCAGATGGGAGTGCAAGTCCTTGGCTGTAAAAGTTGGAAGTCTTTCCTACATACCTTTGTTTCTGTCATGGTTTTGGACTTTGTTAACTTGTCAGATCAAGTACTTTCCCCCAGTGGTAGTTAAGCTTGAAAGCTGATCTTTGTATAATCTTTACGTAATACCCTAATGTTTAGTTTCAAATAATCCTCCCTTCTCAGCCCAGATCTGAAGTCAATATAAATCCCGTTGATATGCCTCAACTATTTTCATATGGATCCCCTCCATGCAGAACTCAATATGTTCTATTAATATTGTGAGAGTACAATTTTCTTCATTCGGTAAGACTATGCCCTCATTCGGTTTCGTTGGACTATGCCCCTAAACATGACTCCACAACGCAAGAGACCGACGTCATTTTGTCTACCCATGGACGAAAGAGAATGTGAATAAGACAGACAGTGATCTTTCCCAGGACGACGTTTTTTTTTTTTTTTGCTATCTGACTAGCGATGCTTGCTATAGGAAGCTGCCCTTAGCAAATGACAAGCTGTACCTAGCACTGACTGTTACAATGGAGGCAGTAAAGTCTTGCAGTGTGTTTGGTTAGCGGAGATAACAGCTAACGTAACAGAGCTAGCATTTAACAGAGCTAACCGCTGACATGACAGAGCTTACATCTAATGTAACAGAGATAATCACAGAAAAGCATTGAATGTTTGGACAGTGAACTGCAGTTTAGGCTGTGTGTCCATTAAGCTTTTTGTTTCTGACAGAAAAGTGCTGTCGCTGAGGAGCGCTTCTAGATTGGGTTAATAATAGACTGTTTCTGGGAGAAAGCACTGAAGTCTAACTCCTATGTGCACTTACAACGCATATGATGCTCTGACCAGCAACATTCAGTGTCCGGTTGATCTGCTCCCACTAATGAACTTTTCTCTCTTTGTTGTGATGATGGTAGTTAATAGTTTAAATGTTTTTTTACCAAGCCTCTGTCAGAGTTTAGCGTAATTAGATACAAGTACTTCTTGTGTTTGCTAGAGTACAATGCTGACATACTTGCACTTTAATAACAAAATGCATTGATGTTATTGATAGCAAATGGTTTACATACATATACATAACATTTTCATTTTGGGACGGTTTGCATTGACTTTTGGACGGTTAAGGAAGTGGTGAAAAAAGTTAATAAGAAGCCTTGTGACTCTATATCCCAGTTATCATTTATCTACTCTCCCCATTCTTCCTGCTGTGATGAACCCAGGCCTAAAGCAGTTTCCCCTGCTGTACCCCTATTTGGAACACAGAAGCTATGCCCCCCAGGTTGGTCCCTAGGTTACTTCACTCACCGGTTGAATCTCAGTAATGGGTTAGTTTCTAAGATGCAACCACGACTCAGAGAGGGTGGCGATGTGTCCCGGTGTGGAGTGAGTAGATAGAGCTGCCATTAGAGCCCGGCTTTGGTTCGAGGTGCCAATTGAGCTGGTAACAGCATTAGGTATCTGTTTGTCTGGTCTGGGAAGAGAATTTTGAAGTGGTGAGGGCGGAGTAGGCACCGATGGCTTCTTGAAGTCGTATCATGAGTGGCTTGGTGGCTTGTGGCCGGGTGGCTGGCACTCTCCTCGACCTCTAAGGTGACTTTTCATCTCCCGTTGGCCCTGCCCTGTTGATGTGAAAATCACCATGGGACCCCTGATGGTTCAACGTCCCCCGGTACTTTGGCTGTCACGTCATACCCTCAGGTCAGAAAATAGATTTGGTTTCATGGGAGATTGGCGACTGATCAGGACAGAGCCCTGTGGCCATGGAAACGTCCACTCATCCACCAAGGCAAAGAAACGGAGGCCTGTTGTTTATCCCTTTCCTCGTTTCCACATTTCCTTCGATTCGCTTGCGGTTCAGTCACTGTCCGCTCTTCTGCGTTTTGATAATGTGATGCCAGAGATTCCAGGGCTAATGTGTAAATGCTTGCTAAAAGGGAACACGATGACTCATACTAAGACTTGGTCAGTGTCGCAAGGCCTTTGTCAGTTGCTGTTTGATTTCCTACCTTTCCATTAAACTTGGGCCGCAGAGATGGCTTTTAGTGCCCGCCATTATTTAGCCTGCTGCTGTGTGCCCTGTAATTACAGAGCCCAGGGTAATCTAAAGGATGTGCCTGGCTGTAGAGTATATAGACGGATGACGTGGTGCCATGTGAGTCAGCCTCCACCCTCCCCTCCTACCTTCCTCTCTTCCCTCTGACACTGAGGTGTTAATGGATAGACCCTTCTGTGAAAACACACAGCTTTAAAAGTATGAATAAGAATAGCACTGGTGACCAACGACAACAATGCTGAGCTGTGCTTTGTCACCATGCAGGCCCCCTTGTCTTTGGATCATAATCTCGTAGAAATGTATTCTTTGAAATCTTTCTATGAAGGGTAAATAAGACCACCAAGCATAACGAATCAACATCGAATAAGGTTTAAATGCTGTGAAAGAGAAGTCACTCTGCAAGTTGGTAGCCGTCAGGATTTTAGCTTGGTACGTTATTGTATGCGTTTGTCAGTGTGTCTGTGTTGTTGGTACCATGCTGACCTATTGCAGCACCTTGAGGAGTGGCCCGCCCCACTGCGTGTTTATGGGAGCCTCATCACCTCAACCTCCGAGGGGATAGCCTCGGGCCTATTAATAGGGCTTCGTCTGAGGACTGGAAATGGTTGTCATAACTGCATCGGCTCTCTTTTTGAAGCTGCTGCGATGCCTTCTGCACCAGCTGTTTCCTCCAGTCGTTTGTATTTTTAAAAAGGCTAAAACCTTATTTTAGCGGCTCTCAGGCCATCCTCAGCTGTTGTCGGTCGGCACTCAACGCTGCGTGGCTCCAGAGATTGGAGAAGCCAGTTGCCTACCTCTGAGCTAGATCCAGGAAGATAAGCTCAGTATGAAAAGCCCAGGATTGCCCAAGGCTGCTTGACAAGCCGTGAACAGCAGTAAGCCTAGGAAGCAATGCAAGGATTGGGCTTCAATCTCCTACTGGCCATTCAGCTGAAGCCCGTGAATCCTATAGTAATGGACCTGATAAACGGCCCTGCGTCTGATGGTAAGGTATAGCTTTTCTTAACCCCCCACCCGCCTCTCTCTATGTCTTCACCCACCATTTATTCTGGCACCTTCCTGCTGTATTTTTACAGTCGTCTCCACATGTAAACAGCTGTTGTCAGGGTTGACAAATACAGCTGACGTAAGCAACGTTTGCCGCACATGTCCAGGCCTTTCCATTTAGCCCAGGTCCTCCTGTTAACCCCCTATGGTCCACCCACATGACAGCTGCAGCTGTTTTTAGACTGCATCACTTGTCACTCTGATTCATGGTCCATGGATTTCCCTCAAATATCTATCTATTGGAGTTAACATGTCGTGTTGTCGTCAGATCTTAAAATACACTTTTAAGATTAAACTCCTTTAGGAAATATTATAGCCATAGGACAAGATTATGGCAAACATATGTAGACCTCTTTACTTTCTTACCAAATGCTAATGAATTCTTCTTCTGCTCTTAGATTGTTTGTAGGTAGGCTACCTCAATACAAAAAGTCACACATTTGATGCTGACTTGTTTGATACACATGTTTTGTTACTGATTCTAGCTTTTATAGAACAGCCAACGTTTAGTTATTTCTTCCGTACGCCATACAGTCCCGCACATGTCTTGTTTATTTAAGTGCCTTAATGTCTTCCCCTTTGACAGCGGGAAGTATAGGTATGTGGTCTTTATTTATTGAGACATTTTTTTATTACATGGCGATCGTCTTTATTTCAATTATCTTGTGGGTTCAGCTTTCACTTCTACATTTTGGTAATGTGCCTGGCACTTGGATGGACACAGAGGGCGGTCAAGTGGCCTAACCCCGATCATCTGTGGCAGGGCCGGGTCACCAGCAGAATCCCTTATGTCACTGTCTTATCATGCTCTTATGGGGTTACCACGGGTGACAGTGAGCCAGCACTTACTGCAGTGACACACGGCCCGATGTCGTCTTCTCACCTGCTCAGCCAGGCAAAGCCCAGGGCCAAGCCTGTCTGACTAACCCGCTAACCCACTGGCTGCCGGTCTAATCTGGTACACACAGGCTCCCAGGTCACCTGGCGTCGTGACATGCTTATGCACTAAAGGCCTGCTGTGTCACTGTCACGTCTGGTGCTTCTCTCAAGGTTCGGTTCATTCTCACAAACAGAGGGAAGATAGGTTCATATTTCTCGGTTTTGTCTTTCAAGTGGATGTTTGCGCTGTTTGAGTTTAAAATAACTGTGAAGCATTTGTTCCAACTAACACGGTGTTCACCGTCTGTTTGTCTGCAGGGCTCCAGAGATCATCCTTGGTCTGCCGTTTAGCGAAGCCATAGACATGTGGTCCCTGGGCTGTGTGATCGCAGAGCTCTTCCTGGGCTGGCCCCTCTACCCAGGGGCCCTGGAGTATGACCAGGTAAGGTCCTCTTCCCATCCAGGGAGAAGCATCTCCTCTCTAATCCTCCCTTTAGCCCATTGTTCTTGTCCTAACCTTGTTCATTTTTTTTCCTCGCCCCTCTCCATGACTAGCTTTTCTTTCTCTTGCTTTGTTGGTTTCCTGTTGACGCTAGTTCTCCTCCTCTCTCCTCCTCCCCCCCCCCCCCCCCTCCCTCCTTCTCTTCCTCCCCCCTGTCTACACAACAACCCCCCACCGCTGTGGGAACCCAGGTGTGTCCTAGGGCTGGTCGAGCCCCTATACCTCCCACCCAGCCTCCCCCAGACAAGCCCCATGGCGGTGCAGACGGCGTTAAATCCTCTCTGTCTCCACCTATTCTCCCCACTCTCTTTCCCAGGCTTTTTTTCACTAGGAACCCCGGCATGGGGCCTGCTCTCATATGTTCTCTCTCTCCCACAGCTTTTTCCTCCTCCTCCCCACTCTGTTTTTACACAGAACCGCAGATATATGCAAACATTTTGGCCCATGAATCGTTGATATGCGCATGTGCTTGTAGGAGTACAACCCAGCTCTGAGTATAGAGCATGGAGTGAAGTTTGTAGGATGTTTGATTCCCTGATGGGTAACCTCTGTCGCGTGTCGACCGGGTAGTAGTGGAGGAGTTCAGAGGCTGACAGTAGTTCAACAAAGGGAGAGATTCAAATGCAAGGCAGATAAAAGGCAGCCATGAATGTCAAAGGAAAGAAAACAAAACATACGTCCAATACAAACATTGTGTTATCAGTCATTTGAATTTGTGCAAGACAAGCGCCTTCTCAATGGCAATTGGAATTTGTGGGTAGAGGAAGAAGTGAAGTTAGCAGGAGTTATACGACGGTTACGGGAAGAATGAGCTGCGAGTTGAGGAATTAGGAGTCGAGCAGTGACATGCCCAGATTGCTGTGTTTCCTGACTGGTGCGGGGGTGGGTGGGGGTATATTACGACGCCTATGGAGCCTAGCCTGCGCACGTGCGCTAACCCGCAGTTCGCCACCAAACCCCGTTGCAGGTACCGCGTCCTCCGCCAAACTATTTTTAAAGCCTAGCATTATTGTCACACTCCCCAGGCTCACGGCAAGGGGGAGTGGGTAACTCAACACCTCCGAAAGAGATTTGACTAGAGCAAGGCAGCACTAAATATAATGAATCTGTTTTTGCAAGGGCAGACCAGAATGTCCCAAAGCTGCTTTACTGAGATCTATGGGGGGGGGGGCTCTCTGAGCGATCTGCTGTTGGCAGCTGAAGGAAAAGCCGTGGCACTACAGCCCTGAGCCCCAGAGAGCGAGGAAAGACGGCGGCAGAGCCAAGGGATTTGGAATGGGAGTCCGGGAGAGAAGCAAGTATCACGCTGTCTAAATGGAGAGACATGGATGAGGCGGATTAAAGGAAGCAGGGGGAAAGAAATCATACAAAAGGAGAACGAGCGTCATGGCTGAAGCAGGTAGTGGCGAGGAAAGTACCAGGTTCATGGAGAAAGTACAGGCCAGCCACTCGGTTAATTATGAGGAGTTCCCGTAAGGTTTCATCATCGCTGACGTTTCTCGCTATTACCATCTGAACCAACTCCGACAAACTCCCGCTGGGATTGGGGCCTCAGTAGCAGAGGACCGCCCTCTCACGGCTGTGCCCCGTGTGCTACACGTGAACACGTTGCAGTGTGGTTTGATACGGGGTCCCGCCCCACTGACAAATGAAGAGACCCCTCCCTCTGCCACCGGCCTGGGTGTGGGATGTCAGCCAGGGGCCCTGGGGGGGTTGGTGGGGAGGCTGGAGCCGCAGAGGGGGCTACGCGCACCCCCTTCTTACCCTCCCTTCTCCTATATGGGGTCCGTTTCCATCCCACACAGCAGAATGTATTAATAACCCCGACCCGCCCTCCTCCTCCCTCTGTTCTCCCACCCTCCCCCTGTACCCCCTCCAACCACCGTATCAGCCCCCCCCCCCCCAGGTGGAGCAGCAGCGGAACAGTCTCCATGCAGAATGGTCTTAAACTCGCTCCATGGTTGGGCTCTGTCTGAGCCTTTTGGAATTTACCTCCCTCCCCCCTCCATGTCTGCCTGTCTCCTGCCTCTCCCTCAGACTAACTCCCTCCCCCCTCCCTGTCTGGTTGTCTCCTCCTGCCTCCATCTCAGACTAACTCCTTCCCCCCTCTCTGTCTGCCTGTCTCCTCCTGCCTCTCCCTCGGACTAACTCCCTTCCCCCTCTGGTCTGTTTCTTTCTCTTGTCTTAGTTTTGCTACAGGCCTGGGCTCGTTGGGCTGTTGTTTAGTAAAGTCAGCTCAGTTGTTTGCATATAAAGGGGTGCAGTGTCACGCCTTCGAGGGAAAAGGGTTTTCCTCTCACTGGAATTTTCCCATCCGCAAACCAGCTTCTATAAACACACACACACACACACACACACACAGACACACAGACACACAGACACACAGACACACAGACACACAGACACACAGACAGACAGACAGACATCATTTATGATCAACTGTGATATAATGCATCATAATAAGGCACACACTCAGATGCTGGTGCGATAAGGATTGAGGCACAATAAAGCCAAACATGGAGCAACAGGAATTGAGGCTGACCCTGTTGGACGCAAATGTAAGTAGAGAATGGAGGGGGTGAGTAAGAAGGAGGCTGACCATGTGGAAGGGAGGGGAAAGGAAGACAGAGCATACCAGTGTGCAGTAAGAGGAGGGCTGATTGAAGACCACAGTGAGACGCAGCAGGATCTTAATTATCATGTCCAGGCCTCATAGCAGCCTGATGAGATTAGCACCATGATGCAAGCTATTGGAATGGCAATGAATGCACTCCCCTCTTCTCCACTTAGCCCCCCACAGACCAATACACACTCTGTACAACGTGCACGTGGACAGCTAGCCGGGAGTCTGGCCAAGAAAAGCATTCCCAGTGTGCTGGGAACTCTGACACACCTCTGTCTGTGGGTGTTCTACTCCGTGCTTACCCCCGGACCCTTATCTGAGGAGCTGCCTTCCATTTTTCTCTCCTTTGCCTGTTCCCTGGTTGTTTTTGACATGTTTTTCACCTTGATCCAGACGAGGAGATTACAACACATGTTTGGCCTCACATACCTGTGCTCAGAGACACACACTCAAGGCTTTTGACCCTCATGGTCAGGCTGAGAGACAGTCAGTCTCGGAAAAGGTCCATACTGTAAACACATATTAAACAGCCATTCTGCCACAATCTGCCCTCCAAGAAAAACACTGGCTGCACATTTCAAAACAACGTTGCGAAATGAAGTGCTGAGTGACAACGACGTTTCCTGTTTGTTGTTGAATGTTTGGACATTCACACACAGAGTATAACTTTTTTGACGAGCATCTGATAAGGCAGAGACAGCCCGGAAACTTTGTTCAACGTTACAATCAATTGAAGATGGATGTAGACCCTGTTTCTATGTCCCTGTGTGGGAAAGTAAAGATTATTTGCTTGTCTGATTTAAATAGGTTCTTTTTGGACAAGGCTATTTTGATTCCAAAGCTACTCATCCACGATGGACTGTTGTTACTTATTTACAAACCACTTCTCAAAATGACAGTAACTTAGGGTTGAGAAGGTTTTTTTTTCCCTGCCTTTTCCCTAGACGCAGGGACAATAACAAGTTGCATTGCCAAAGCGATTTTGACATAAATCAGGCATTATCACAAACTTTGGTGTCAGCTTGATATCAATTCACCTGGGACCAGCCTTATCTGGCTTCACCAGCTATTTTCATTTTCAAGGATTTGTTCTGTACAGCGCTGTAGAGAGTGCCAGCTACAGACAGACGGAAACCTTAAAGCCTATCCACAACTTTATTGTAGACTGTAGCACCTGCCTCATGTAGAATAATCCAAATAACCTTGGAAAGGAGCGGTACTATTGAAGCTCTTTGTGAGTTGCGGAACACTCACTGTTCTGTTTTCCATGTCTATTGACGCCACGACTTGGTCAGAGTTAATAGCGATTTGATATCTAATATTGAATTGCATTACATCCTTGTGGATATGACTTGACCAGTGGTCTATACTAAATCTATTGATATAAAAACCAGGCATCTAAGTGTGTATTGATTTTTGTGAAAGGGAAGAGTACACACCCCTGGAAACCTTTTCAGTATATTGTTACTCTGACATGGTAAACATAATGGAAGAGCGATTCCTAAAGGTCGTGTCAAATGCGTATGAAAACATGTTGTCCTTTTTGAAGGCAAGTTAGTGGTTATCACATCATAACATGCTCGTTGAGGAACGGCGGAGACCAGGCACAGAGGGTTGTGGGGGAAGGCCAGATTGGGATGACGATGGCAGCAACCAGCCCTCTATCCCCCCCCTCTTCTCCCCTATCCCCATGGCCCTGAGCGACACAGAGCCTCTAATGGATATGTTCCCTGACACCTCGATGTGACTGACGTCAGCCAGGCCCCTCACCAGTGCCTCTCTCATGGGCCTGTGTGTGTGACAACCGCCGCCTATGCAAGACAGCACAGGCAACGACACTGGAAAATAGTGCCTGGCGCTCAGTTGCACATTTTTTTGGGCAGCACACAGGAATACAGACCCTCGCCCAATGTCCCTGGTTTACAGTCCCATCCTTTGAACAACCCCTTGAAAACAACAACAGACCCCTTAAATACAAGCTAAATACATGCACGTACTTACACACAAACATGCTGACCCTGGAATGAAAGGGCAAAGGGGACCTTGGATTCTTGGGAGGTTTACAATATTCTGACTAAAATGATGATAATATTATAGGATACAATTGTAATATTTAACTTTTTCCCCACAAGTTTAGGCCCTGGAGTACGAGTTGTTGAACACAACATATTTCTCCTCCCTCTCCCACTCTGTCTTCCCACAGATACGCTACATTTCCCAGACGCAGGGTTTGCCAGGAGATCATCTATTGAATGTGGGAACTAAGACCTCCCGGTTTTTCTGCAGAGAGTCGGACTCCCCCTACGCAGCGTGGAGATTGAAGGTGCAGACCCACCACACACACTTGACAAAAACGCTCTTTCGACTAGCTTTGCCCTTACACCTCTAACACACTAACACTAGAACACTAAAAGCTCAATGTTAGCTCAACGCTGAACTCACAGGTCAATTGTCAGTCAAGCGGTAAAACTCCCCCCCCTCTGCTATCCAGATCCACCAATCCTGTTATACCGCTAATGACTAACCATGGCTTACTCATTAGGTAATGTAGCAAAGTCTGGTAGGACAAGCTGGTCTTGGGGTAAAGAGTCGATTACTCAAATGTCTTGAGCAAATGATTGTAAGTGATTGTCTTCAAATTCTCGCAAGTTGTGTCTTGTAAGTGATTGTCCCCCCCTGTTCTCTAGTCGACAGAGGAGCATGAGACAGAGACAGCGATGAAATCAAAGGAAGCACGGAAGTACATCTTCAGCTGTTTGGATGACATAGCGCACGTAAGTTTCCCGCACAGGAAGAGCGCTCCTTCCTGTGTACTCGGGGGCCCAGCTGAGAAAGCTGAGGCCTCACAAGAGAGGAAGTGCCCCTCCAGCAGAGGAGGTGGGAGCAGGTAGTCTACATATCATCACTGGAAAGCCCCACGCGTCGCCTCACCTCGCTCCCCAGTGCAGCGGTAGGAACTTCCAGCTGGGGTTTCAACAAAGAGCCCAGAGTGTCGTTTCCAGCACAGTAGAGTAGACTGAGAAATGGACGCTGGGGTTGTATGGTGATTTTGTTTGTACATTTACAATAGCACTCCATTTATGAATGTTACATGAGACTTCTGTAATTAACTGGACAGCTCATGCATACTACCTGTTCCACTTTGTTCTGTTCTCAGAGTAAGGTTAGCTCTTCCTCACTTTCCATGGTGCGGAAGTTATTTCTATCCTGTTGTTGATAATTAAATGTAACACCCAATCCCCCCTCCCCTCTCTATGTAAGGTGAACTTGGTGATGAATCTGGAAGGTAGTGAGATGTTGGCAGAGAAGGCGGACCGCCGGGAGTTTGTGAGCCTGCTGAAGAAGATGTTGTTGATTGACGCGGAGAAGAGGATCGCCCCCGCTGAGGCCCTCGGCCACCCCTTTGTGACCATGCAGCATCTGCTCGACTTCCCCCACAGCAACCAGTGAGTTCCCCAGGGAGGTCAAGGGATCAAAATAAGAATGCGTGCGTTCATCCACATCCCAACGAATGTATTTCCTGTGACCCTCTGCCACCAGTGTCAAATCCTGCTTCCACATTATGGACGTGTGCCGGTCTCGCCCCGGGGCGTATGACGTGGTCAACAGGAACAAGGCCCCGTTCATCAGGCCGGTCACCAGCACCGCCGCCTCCGTTAACCTGACCGTGCCCTTCAGCAAGATGG
Organism: Galaxias rostratus; assembly: GCA_036024795.1. Taxonomy (NCBI): domain Eukaryota; kingdom Metazoa; phylum Chordata; class Actinopteri; order Galaxiiformes; family Galaxiidae; genus Galaxias; species Galaxias rostratus. Next base: position 991 of record JAVQJS010017353.1, on the reverse strand, counting down.
CCGGCGTCCACACTCAAGTAAGTACCGGTGGGAATCTTTGTTCAAATCTCCTCCAGGAGAGTGTAGGCTTGAAGCAGGACACAGTAGCACATTTTCTATATATATTTATGTACTTTATGTATTTTCCGTATGTTTCACAGTTATTGCTCTTGTTTATCGAATAGCAATTAGGACAATTAAATAACCATCACAATGAACGGAAACATTGTCTAGTGTTCGTCTTCATTGTAGACGTGAAGCTGTTTACCTCGCATGCATTGTTCTTGCTGGCTTGCCAATCTTGTTGCATCTGTTGCTCTGTTGTCGTGGCAACCTGATGACGTAATATTTGCGACATCATGGCAACGATTGGAGCCTGTCTGGTTGCTTGGGGAAAATAGAATTGACCCGCTTTTTTTTAAGACGCATCCGATCATGTTATGCCGAGTGAGCCATAAATATGTAGGCCTACCTCGATGATGCCTTCAATCTGTTGCCATAGCACATATTGACATGGCAACAGCACAAGACGTCCTTTGTCAGTTACACTTGCACAAGAAAATTCATTCGGAAAAGGGCACATGTGACCGTGATTTTATTGCAAACGTGCGTCACATCTCTTGACGGAGAGTATTAAGCCATTTTGAGTTAGGCCTACAGTATGTTGCCTACATTTGTTTGTGTCAGGGTCAGTCTGCAGAGTAATGGAGCGGAGCAGTGTCTCTGGTCACAAGGAAAGCATTGCACGCATAAAGATGGCCCACACTGAGATGTGATTACATGGAGCCATTCAGGTGAACCTCAATGGTTCCTGTTCAGGCGGACTTTGCTTCGCAGCGCTAGCTTCTCAAAGGCTGCTTTGTGTGCGAGCCGTCATGTGTGTATGTGGGCAGGTCCGGCTGCCTCCCCTGAGCGGGGGGGGGGGGGGGGGGGGGGGGGGGGGGGGGGGGGGGGGGGGGGGGGGGGGGGGGGGGGGGGGGGGGGGGGGGGGGGGGGGGGGGGGGGGGGGGGG
>JAVQJS010017322.1:0-15038 GCA_036024795.1 Galaxias rostratus | reverse complement strand
ACATCTTTCTGTACAAATATTTACAAAATTTACAACAAAAATGCAAAGAAAAGCGCAAAACTGCATAGCGTAACCGGAGCGAGAGACCGTGCGACCGTCACCTATGGCGCACAGGTGTGGTAACGAGGGACGCGGCTCCCGGAGGAACTACTCCTGGTCTTTGTTTATCGGTTTCCCGATTTGATGTCATCTCTGAACATTGGCCATGGCTTTCTGTCCAGTCTAATTGCACACAGTCAGTGTCTGGCAGCGTCGATGTCAATGTCCCCACGCATTGTGCAGTATTACCCTGGTCACCATGCCAACTTCTCATTTGTCAAGTTCCCTGGAAATGAATTAGTTTGCTATGTTATGCAGAGAAAAATGTAATTGAAGAAAAAAAGCTGTGAGGGGCCACACATTTCTAATTATTAAACGTAAGTCAACATACACTAACCTGGAACTGCATTGAGACTCAATAGGTAGTTCACAAACAGGCTTATAGCCTACTGAGAAGATACAGAATTAGATTGCGATTCAAAATCACAAATAAATGCAGAGCAATTCATAAACATGTTTTCTGATAAACATATTTATATGGTGTGATTCACAAATGCATGTATAAGGATTCACAAATATTTTTGGGGGTGATTTATATATAAGTGATGCTGTTCACAGATAAATTCATGTCCATTCACAAATATTTTTAGTTATTGATTTATAAATAACATAGTTTACACAAATATGTTCAGGTTTAAACAAATGTAGAAAAAATCTCAAAGCGGTTTCATTTATTTGAAACTTGCTGAATCTGCATTTGTGAAGTTCCAAACATTTGTGAATCACATCGTATTTGTGTGTGGATTTTTTAGTGCTTGCCCCAGCTCAACTGACAAATAAAAAATGTTCAAATGAGGTAACTCTGTAGCCAATCAGATATGACTATCCCTTTCAGCCAATCACCTACGTTAATACATGTTTTTATCATATAGCTATAAAGCTCTTCCTTCAGTATACTGGATAAACTTACAATTATGGAATTAGTAATTTTCTGCCAATTTATTCTGTTCCAAAATATGACTTCTACTTGCTTAAATGTTTATGCTTGGTTTATCACAAATCTAAATAGTACATTAGCAATTTGTTGCACCCAGAATCTTTTACTTGATACTTTTATTTTCTGTAGTTAGTTTGTGAAAGGCTTGTTAATTATCCTGATGTCTAATACAGCACGTATCTATTAGGTGCTTAGGTGAGGGATGCACTTATGTTCTCTACTTACCTGAGTTTTTCCCATTAACTTTTTGTAGGCCCAATTTGTGTAAGTCGCTTTCGAGAAAAGCGTCTGCTAAATTAATGTTGAGTAACATAAAATTTCAAAAAATGAACTTAGCAGTGAAATCTGAATTAACAAGACGAGCAATAAAGGTAAATCTGAATGACAACATAAAATGGAGGCGTTTGTAACGTAGAACAAGAACAAGAATTTAGACCTGATATTATCTTGACAAAGTATGCTACTGAGTCTACCCTGATAACCAAATAGCCTATTGGCCCAACATATTCAGATGTATAAAACCAAAACAATTACCCATTGTTTAGTGATAGTGATAGTTCTGCACTGCTCCAACTAGTTATAGAAGAGTGTTCTGCTACACAAAACTATGAACAAAAATGTCCAAACATTTGTTTAAATGTAGGTCTATTAGTAGGCTAGACATACATAACAGCTCCAATGCAACCAAAGACAGCAAATTCCTGCAGTGGTGTAGAGAATGGCACAGTGTAGCGTTTGTAAACTGGTAAACCAAAAAAACAAACATAATGTTTTGGTTGGTCTGAGTCTTTCTGTCATTCAAGAGTACAACAAATAAATTATATTATCTAGGCAGCTCTTGCTAATTTGCAGTTAGCTTCCAAATAGCGTAGATTTTGTTCTTATTCAAAAAATCCTTTACTTTAAGCAGTTCAATACACAAATATATGTTTAGTTTAATATGAATGGATTGATGAAGTAGTTTACCCTATTAAAATTCAAACTTTCTGCCTTTACCGCATCTGTTGTAATTTGAAAACTAACCACTACGCGGGGATAGACGCTGACCTTAGGATCTCCTATTAGATCAAAACGGCAGTCAAAATTTTTGCGCCCCTAGCATTTAAGGCAAACTTACGGTCCCTTCCCATACTATTAGTTGGTCAAACTTTTCAAGTAAGCCCCTCTTGTGACCTGACTTTGAGCTTCGAAGTGAAAGCCATGGTTGCGAATACGTCGGGATGGAGAGAGGGTTGTGGTGTCTATTGTCAAAAATCTTGGCTGGGTGTGGTGATGATTTTTGGACTGATGATGATGATGTCTGATTTGTCACAGTTGAGTTTGAGAAAATTATGTTGGATCCAGGTTTTTATTTCAGTGAGGCAGTGGGTAAGGGTGGAGAGAGTTGAGGAGTTGATGGATTTGGTGGCTAATGTAAAGCTGAATGCCATCGGCATAGCAATGAAGGTGGAGGCCATGGCAGCGGATGATGTTTCCTTGGGGGAGGAGGTAAAAGATGAACAGGATGAACAGCACCGAACCTTGGGGGACATGTTGTGACAGCGGGGCATTGGAGGAGGAGCAGTTGTTGATGTGGATGAATTTTTGAAGCTTTGTGAGGTGTAACTTAAGCCAGGAGAGAGCGGAATCAGTGATGTGAAGTGAGTTCTGGAGGCGGGATAGGAGGATGGAGTGGCTTCTGGTGTCGAAGGCTGCTGTGACGTCCAGGAGGATGAGGATGTTGAGTTGGCCAGAGTCGGAGAAGTGGAGGAGATTGTTTGTGACATTGAGGAGGGCTGTTTCTGTGCAGTGGTGGGGGCGGAAACTGGACAGAAATGGTTCAAACAGATTGTTGGAGTGGAGGTGAGATTTCAGTTGGGCAGCTATGGTGCGTTCAAGGATTTTTGACAGAAAGGGTAGTTTGAAGATGGGCATGAAATTAGAAATGGCAGAGACCAAGTTTTTTGTGAATGGGAGGGATGGCAGCCAGTGTGAAAGACTGCAGAACAGAATCAGAGGTAAGGGAGGAGTTGATGATGGTTGTGATGAGAGGAGAGAGGATTGGGAGGCAGCCTTTGAGGGGATGCGGTCCAGGGAGCAAGTGGGGGTTGTTCTGTCTGAGAGGATTTTCGAAAGATTATCTGAAGAAATTAGGGAGAAATGGGAGAGTTGCTGAGTGGAGCTGGTGGGAGGAGAATCAGGTGGGGTAGCTGTTCAGACTGGGAAGGGACAAGGAGAACTGTAGATGGTGTTGACTTTATGTCAAATGGAATGCTGTTTTTGTCTTTTTTATCTTCTAACTAATGGATAAACTTTGATTTTCTATAAAAATTGTAGGCTTAGATCTTACATTTAAACTATTTAGTTAATGAAAGGCCATACATTTTTACGTGATTTGCTGACTCAACTATTTAGTTTTTGTGTTGATCCAAGTTAACAAAGGTTTCTCTTGTTGACATGGAGCATTTCAAAATGTTCTAAGAGTTGATTTGAATAAAAAGGACCAAGCGTAGCAATGCATACGGTGGCATAGCACTAAAACACAGATGAAGTTATTTTGTGAATTTCAGTTTTACTCAGGCTCAAATCAAGGCTTGTAGGCCACAAACTCATAAGAGATGTAAGTAGATCTAACGTAATATATTTATGCAAATGTATAAAAATTGTTGTTCATAGTTTTGTGACGTTGAACCCTACCTAAAACTAGTTAGAGCAGTGTTTAAAATGGATACTTGTCAGAAGTATATTGCATTGGGGAGAAGCACACTTCGAAAGCGTTCACTCTCAGTAAGGAACGAGTAAGACTCTTTGGTTTTAAAAATCTAAATGTGTCAGAAATATAGGCTTATTGGTTTTCTGGTTAGACTCAGTAAGTTGCTTTGTCATGACAATAACAAGTCTTAATAATTTAATGTCTCCAAATGGGAGAAATATTAAACACAGTGAGACTAAAAGTTCAATAAAAGTATTTTATTGAAAAAGGTGCCTTTGCAAAGGATTAAATGCGTTTGCAAAAGGATAATCCCACACAGCATTTAGGACGCTGTCCCAAGAAGATGACAATTCATGACTGAAATCTGCTTTCCCATATACCAAATAGAAGTGTGTCCTTTTCCCCTAAGCTAAATCACATATTAATCCTAAACCCTGTTCCCCATTGTAAATACACACTCATATATTGGGTTTAGATTGCTGGCCATAAAGGTTACTGTACTTTCTAGGGTAACATTGTCTGCAGACAGTCTGTCTCTGGTGTGACCCTTTCAGCCACAGATGGTAACCCCTGCAACTTCCTAAACTGAAGGCTAACCTTAGTTTATGACATGCAGGTGTGATCAACAGTTTATACATCAACTGAGCAGTCAATTGCAAGTCAATCTGAATTCTGCTATTACAATATTGGTTCGGGTTACACTTGAACTGTTTGGATGGAGACTACCTTTCTGAAAGTATTTGACCATGCTGCCATTAAAATGCTGTTGTTTGTCATAATTGAGAAACAAAGAACGTGATGATATTGAGTGATGTTTTGCTCCTACATCATTTTCTCGGAACTTATAAACCATTATTTATTTGAACAATTTAAACATAGGCATATATCCCTAACAATAACGTTTTCTTGCCCAAAATGGTGTACATTTGAACGTAATTAGCTGACGTAAAGTTACCGTTTATTTACATTTCGATTCAAGTAAACTTAGATGTCTCTTCTTGACATAGAGTATGGGTAAATATAGTACGACCTTCTACAAAAAGCACTAAAATGAGTATCACTCGGATGGTGGATTGGCGCGGTAGGATATTGAAGCCTTAAGTTTGGTGATTTCAGTGTTGATAAACAGGCTGGGCCTATTTTCTATCATTTGTTTGGTTGAATATTAAATAATTTTGAATCTTGAAAAACTTAGTTAGTACATAGTTGTACTGTAGCCTACCATAAACAATACAATGATCAAATAACCTTTTACAAGTTAAGTTTATTACACATTGAAGATGACAGTGCTGACATTTGACAATCTGTTCTAGAATCTATGCCACAGTTTGCAGCGCAGCGGCACACAAAAGCGCCTTGACCCAAGACAGTATATCCCCAACTTACACTACAGTAGAACACAGGCAGTATGCTCACTGTCCTAATGAAAAGTAGCAAGCCGAAAATATTCTAGGCTCACAACTTTTTTAACATTATATGTGACATGACACAATTTAAACATTTCAAAACGATTTATTGTATTGAAATGCAGTTCATTTAAAAAATATATTGTTTCTAGCTAATCTATTTTGGTAGTTTGGCAGAAACTGACAACAAATTCAGGTAAAGGAGCTCAGCTCCTCAGCTAGAGAGAGCATTTGATCTCCATTTCTTGGGAGAAATTATAGTAGATTGAGACTGGCACAGACACAAACTAAACGTTTGGCTACATCGGCCTATAGTATTATCGCTACACAATTAACTAACCATCTGTCTTTCTTATACGCGGTCTTTTTCAAATGGCCAACTATCAAAAACTTTTAACACTAACATTGTTACAGCTGTAACAATAACATTTAACCAATTCCAATAAATATAATGGAAAATACTTCACACCATTACATTTCAATACATTTTAAAGCCAAGGGCCCCCATTGGGACGGGGCCCTGGGCACGTGCCCACTTTGCCCTTGCCAGGAGCAAATATATGGGGCTTTAAGGCAGGAATGTAGCACTAGCCATGCAACTTCAAAGGGACACCCTATTGAACGGCACTCTAAGTGTTGTTTATCTCCTTAAAGCCGCTTCTTAGGTTGGCGCCGTCACCCTTACCCCCTCCCTGGGTCTAGATAGGGGGCCGAAAAGAGGAGAGCAGTGCGACCCTTCTCATCTCTCACTGGTTTGATCATGTGGTTCGCTTTTCTTTGTAGTTTTCTTGCTGTGTGGTGCCACAGAGATAAGGCCATTCCATTGATTCTCAATAATACCCAAGACCTGCACAATATAGGCATTCTAAACATTTTTTACATGACAGCCATGTCCATATAGTGGATATACACACACACCCACGTATATATATATATATACATATATGTATGTATTCTGCAGAAACTGCCCATTGTATATTTTATTCCAGGATCACGTGTGGTCACGTTGTACATCGTTTGCCGGGTGGTGTAAAGTTGTTGAGGTGATGGATGTTGAGGTGGTGATATTACCAGCTTTATGTTAGACTCAGTGAACAACATCCATCGGCAATGATAGGCACCTGCACAAAAGACAGGCTGGCCATAGACCATTAGGTAGGATTTCATTCAGCCACAGCCCATCCTCAACCGTTCCATATCATAACAGTCTCTCTGCACTACTCACAGCAATGCCCCATTATACCTTCCCTCTCAAGAATTTATAGGGGATATTAAATTGCACTGGGCAATGCATTATGTTGTAGCTGTCATTACATTCCTCAAATCAAATAACTAGAGCACCGTCAGGCTATCAGAACTATAATTACTGTCCCTGGTAAAACCCAGGTCCTTGTAATGTTTTAATCAGGCCACAATATTGAACTGCCCAAGTTGTAATTAAAGAAATGAGGAGAAATTAAGCAGTGCCAAATACTGGGCAAGATAGGCAAAGGAGTCAAATACTAAAAATGAAACGCAGAAGTGTAAATTTGCAATGGAGATTGCTTTTGGAGCTAAACATTGGGATTATTGGAATGAGGCTCCAACTCAGTGAATAAAACATGATAAGCTTTGAGATGATGCTTGAAGAAAAAAATCAAAATAGGCGTGCGTCCATGCAAAATTCATGTTCAAAATTCTTTAACACTTTTAATGAAGGATTTTCAAACAAGGTGAATACGAATTATTACCAGAATTAAAAAAAACCTTACATTGACCCCTGGTAGCAAAAACTTTGAAAAGCATTGAATCAATTGATCACAACAGTGAACCTTGTTGCTGAACGTGTCTTAAACGTGAGCTTTTAACAGTGACCAGCGACGGCCCACAGAACACACCATGTGGGAGAGATAAATGGAGAGTAATGGATGGAGCAGAAAGGGAGAATGTAAAAGGTGGCTATTTACAGGTACACTACCGCGAGGGCCCCAGGGACTGCACCCGTTCTCCCCGTGCTCTCGTCTAGAAGAGTCCCTCCAGCGGCGTTGTCAGGGAAACATCTCGCAGAACAAACAAAACACATAACTCACCTTGGGGGCTGCCGGTGTGTCTTCATGTGTGCGCATCCCTAGTCAGAGTTCAAACACTGTTTTAATGATCCGTCATATGACAGTGATGAATTACTTGGGCATTGGCCGCTCCAGCGTACACACAACTGTGATTGAGTTCAAGACCATTTGATCTTTGATGTGAAGTGAGGTGCTCGAGGCTCACTTGAGGAAGAGTGTCTGTCTGACGCAGGATAATGGACACACCGGCAGCTTATTGTGTAGAGGTTGACTTCAATGTCAGATGTGAGATCCTATGACTAGGGTGATTAAATATTTAAGAGTGTTGATAGTGCAACTAGAGAGCTTCCCTACCCCATTTACATTCAGTCACTTTAAAGAGGGCTTGTGGACAAGAGCTGTTAATTTCCTTCCACCACGTTTTGCTTATCAAACACACGCACACACACACACAGATGCACACACAGACGTGCACACAAACCCACCCACACACATATACACCTACATGCTATTCTGTTACTCATACCGTCTCATTAATTTATTTGAACAAAGAAATGTGTATGTCACAGTTTGATACAATTCTAGTTGTGATAAAATTACAAGAAGACCTGTTAGTGAGAGAACATCCTCCACCTCTTTTTCTTATGTTACAAGTTGTAGTCTCCATTGTGAAGTATTATTTTCCTTCTGGCACTACACACATGAGATCTGGAATAAATTGCTTATTTATTGGCAGATGGTATCTAATCATCAATCTACATAACTCGGCAAATGTGCAAGGATTCAAATCACCAGACTATGTTTGGATGAGATCAACAGTTTGTTAATTAATTAAAATAAGGCAGTGCGATTTTAGTGTATCAAAGGATTACAACCATTTTAGATCCAATCAATCTGGTCATGTAATCCTATTTTGAAACTATGATAACTGTTTTTACACACATTAGGCCTTGTGCCTTTGGGCCTGCATATTCAACCTTTTTAATGATTTTCAAATTTGAAAATATTTTAAATAAATAAAAACAATGAATAAACAATTGTTGTCAGCATCTCTCCTTTGGCATGGCTACTTACAGACATATAATAAGTCCACGTTTTCCTTGTGGTTTAAAGTTCAATGCTTCATGCATAGTTTTATTTACAACTATTTGGGCTTTACATTGCATCACAATGTTTTTTTTCTCTTACCTCAGTTTTAAACAAAGGAATTGGCTCTAAAACGTAAAGTACCGTAGTCTTCAAAGGAACACAAAAGAATGCACATTGATTATTGAAATGATTGAAGAATGAAAAGGAATGTATTATGATGCATGTCAAAGTTACCCTAACCTCATTGATCAATAATGCAATGGCCAAGACCTCCCGCATGAAGAAAAAGAATCTAGAGAACAAGGAAATGCTGGAAGAGAGAAAAAAGCTGAAGAACTTTGAGTGTGGTGAGTTTTTTTCGTAAGTATGGAGGGATGGAAGATAAGCAGAGAGAGGTAATGGAGAAGGCCCCTTGGGAGGGGCCAGCCTGGAAACCAAACCGCCTCCGCAGATTGGATTAATATTGCATGGATGCCGGGTGCAGCCCATCCCTCAAAAAGTAACAGTGATTACCTCACTCGCTCTTTCAAATGTTAAAAAAAGAGAGAAAAATTGGGGGGAAACAAAACATGGGTTACTAGGCAAAGAAAAGAAATCCATTTGTAGTTCCTAAAAACAAAACAGCGTAACAACAGTGCTACATGTGCTTGGAAAGTGTTTATTATCTCCAGTATCGAAGATAAATGAAACCTGTTCTCTGCAGCCTCTGTGGGGTGTATGAGAGTTAGGCTATAACATAGTTTAGTGGAGAGTTATTTTTTACTGTTCTTGTGAGCAAGGTTATTGGTTTGAAAAATGCTTCTAACAAGACATTTGCACTTTGGCACAGATCCAATGCATGAATGTATGGGGATGGGGGTGCTTGGGTTAGGAAGCCAGTGAATGAAGACCCCGTGAATCTTTTACCTCGCTGTGTTGATAATTGATTCGACATTAACCTACACATTCAATGTCCTAGGCTTCCTCAATGGCAAGGATGACTTTGTTTCAATCCAAATAAGACAGTAATTGTACCACATTAGTCACACATAAAAAGTCACACATAAAATGTCCCATTGCAACATCAACAAGTGTTTGATTTATTTCCAAACTCGCATAACACGTCTGTGGAAAACCCAATTCTCTGCAGTCTGTCTAACAATGTCACCGTTTGCCTGCTGTGCGTGGGCTGTTTGTCAAATGAATGTGTTATTATCCCCTGCTTGTGAAGGATTGGGAGTTGGCAATATAGTTTGGCTCAGCAGTTCTGTGAGGAAGCAAATCACTCCACGAGAGGCCATTGACTCACGATTGGAGAAGAAGAAAGAGCACTGGGTCAGAGAGGACCACCCGGGACCGGAAAGCATCCCGCCGCGTTTCCTTGACTCTGCCTAACTCCGAGACACGTCACACCACTATCCTCTCCCAAACTCTGACCTCCCTGCGACATGACCCACCCAACCCACGGGAGCGAGGACAAATCTGCTTCGATTTGTCATGTTTTGCGCCCTCTTCCACGCAGTAACTTTTGATGAATGAGCGGCGCGGGGCACTTTCGCCCTCTCTCTCCGTCATGCACTGTGCGCTGGAAGGAGAGAGGGTGACAGAGAAGAGGCGCCCGTCTGGGACTCGGCTCACTCTCACACACTGAGTGAGTGCCTAATTAGCCAGATCTGAGGTGCTATTGTGAAATAAGTGCGGGGCATAATGAGATTTATCGCATCACACTAAATGGCTGAATAAACACTTTGGGCAGAAGACTCTCAGTGTGGCCTGTTAGGAATACTAAAAGGTCAAAAATATTGATCTTGCAGCTTCACTGTTCAGGTTGAGCTGCATTTATCAGATGGTAAAAGTATAAATAAGGTTGATAGTTTTTCGCAAATGCATGAAAAACACACAGACAAATCAAAACGCACACCTGCATATTTCAGATGAACAGCCCATTCAATCTTAATGATGACTAATCATGCCTATAAAGAGTCAGATTTAATTATGCAGCTTGCCCATCAACCCATTCATTAATTCAAATAGCTGTGACCACCTGTTACAGCTAGGTATGCCTTGTCCCAGTTTACCAACAACACAGCAAGCAAAAAGCAATCTAGTGTTGAATGCATAACACTAAACAAACACAAAACCTATGCTGTGGCCAATTAGTGCTCATGTTCAATTTGTGCTCAACTCGCCAGCATTATGCTCTTGGGAAGAAAATCCCTCTGGAATATTTTGTTTTTTCATGGTGGACCTTAAAAGCAATAAGAACAACATTGACTAAACCTTTGAGCCGTTTGGTCTCGTTTTGGGGGGCTAATGTACACTCTAAAACGGTTGCTCTACATAAAGCATAGAAGGTCATTAAAATCTCCAGTAGAGTATTCAAAAGGTCAATCCAACAAAAAAAGGACATTTGTTTTTGAAGTACAAACTGAATCCGTACTTTAGATAGAAAGAGGGCCTTTTTCAGATTTCTTTCCTTGAAACAAGGGATGTAAGTTTGCCACGCCTGGCTTCCCAGACAGATTTAGGCAAGACAGGTGTTCTAAAAATGTCTTTGAAGCTAATTGAGTCTTAGCAGGATTTCCAGAGACCACAGATGTAGGACTGGATGGTTTGGGCAAAAGGATGCTCCGGAAACGCCTGAATCCATCCATCTTCATCCTTGTCAATTACCCCCACGGCTGGTGACACGTCTTCATTTCCAATATGGGCATCACCTCAAAGTACCTCCCAAAGTCACCGTAATCCAATTATATCCTGGCACTAACTATGATACAGCCCATTAGAAAATGCTTACTCAATGTGAGGTCTTTATAGACACATGAATATTCACAATTTGGCTGTGGCTCTGCGTGAATTTTCTAAAGTCATGCCTGAGGAATGCTTTTTGTTTTCGATGTTACAAAGAACTTTGCCTTTGTCTTACCATTGCCACTGTGGTGTGAATTGGTGCAATGCAGATGGTGAGGAGTCTCATTGGTTTTCCCAGGTTTTTAACAGCTGGCGCTGGTGGAAATAAAGCTATATTTCCTAGTATGCGAGAGCGAATGTTTAATGGCAATGTATCTTGAATGGCCTCACTTAGGCGTTTCCCCCACTCTCTGGTGCAATGCATACCCAGCTAATTGGCCGTGAACACTGAAATAAATTCTCTCAATGGAGAACAGCAAACAGCCAATAACTCACTTAAGGTTTTGTATCCATTACAGATCTTTGATGTATTCCAAGGGGACCAGAGGAAACTGACTATGCTAAGTTTCGTTTTAAAAAACCACAAGCGAGTAGCGTGCCTCCTGCAATATGGCCTCATCTGCCTGATTTAAGTGTTGTAAGTGTTGTGTGCAGTGCACCACATGCAACAATGGGAATTTCTATTATATAAATGGGCTCAGACGAAGAGACAATTCTCTCTGCAACGCTGACTCCAGTTTTACCACTTGAAAGGTACAGAAAGCTGCTTGTGGTGGTTTGTGGGCTTCATGTCATCTCAACTAACAAGAATGTTGTCACTCGTGTCATTTAGTCAAACACATCAAAGTTGTCTTGTGGGAAATACTCCTATGTCCCCATACAATTTCTTTGAGAAACATTTGAGACATTTTGGAGGTTGTGTGACAGAGTGTGTGGAAGTTTCTTTAATCTGCCATCGATCATCAATCATCCAGTGAAATGCTCGATATCCTAAAAGCTTTCAAAAATAAAAAACTGTTTACATGGCTTTTCATGTCCAATAGATTGTGATTTAGTGAAATGTGGCAAAGAGGCACTTAGACTCGTCTGATTTGCATTTCTCCGACAGGGATTTTCAAATGTCAGACGTAACAAGCTGGACTCCTGATGGTTTAAAATATGGATCATTATGCAAAGTATGTTTGCTCTCAGATCCATGTCCTCACAGCAATCAATCTCCAACCTTTCACACTGTTGACTCACGTAAATTGTCACTCACTAATTAAATAATCAATTCAGACGGAGCTTGCCTTTTGCTGATTGCACATACGCTTATCAAGAGTTTACCATCTCGGGCCACAGCAAACTCAGATTAAAAACTTGATTTTCAATAAACAATCAAGTGTTTAATTTGTTCCCATACTTAAAAAAAATCTGTTAAAAAAACTGCCTCTCCCTGGCAATGTTGTCTTACAAGTCTTTATCATGATCTTGACCTTTCACACTTGTACCATTTTAGAATCACATTCATAAAGCTAATAACAACGTTGATGGGACACAAACAGTTTGATGAGACCCATTGTACACAATCATGCACCATTATCGAATTTGCAAGTGTAAACATTCCATTGCAATTAAGAGAAATTCAGATTTGCCCTCATTCTCAAGAATAGTAATCACAAAGGAACAAGCCACCAATTGTCCTCCATCACGTGTGGCCATAAATTGACTCTCTAAAATGACACTAATGAAATTTCCACAGGACACTTTGCCATTTTGGAACGTAGTTTGTAAGTGCTAATTAAGAAACGCTCGCTCAAGTTATTCCCCTGAGACAACTGGCAAACATTGCATGCAAATAAGCCAATTAATGACTACATTTCCAATTAAAAGCACTTATATCTTTGGTCCATGACAATGCCTTGGTGAATCAAACAAAGACAATTTGGACTGCACCTTTATTTTTGGAGCACAGTATTTATAAAATTATTAAAAATTGTTTCCATGTTGTTTTATGGCGTGTGGCTTGGAGATTTAAAATGTATAAAAGGAGACCACCTAGTGGCTAAAAGTATGTAATACCCCGTAAACTCTTCAGAAGACACAAGAAGTACGTTTCACACCTCAACACAACATTTATCTTGGCTTAGTCATATAAATTGTGTGTCAAGTATGTCGTAAGCTTCACAGAGGCCAAACCATAGGATAGGCCATCTCCAAATAACCCACTAGTACAACTAATGTTGGCAGGCCTGCTGGCCTGACATCACTATGTAAATAATGTCCAAGAAATAACATTAAATCAAATGTATCAGGTGAAGATTAACATCCATGATTAACATGCCTAGTAGGAGTAAATATTTAACCATCTGTCTGTGCTTCCTGAAATAAATCCCCAATGTGGACAAACCATATTTGTTGAAGTAGGTACATTTTTGCACTTTTCACTATCAAGCGTTTCCTGTAGGATATAACACTGTGGGATTAAAAAAATGCTGACATTCCAAAACACTCAATAATATGACACAAAACTAAGTTGACACCTGTTTAGGCAGTTACATCAAGTATATTTGGTTCCCAAAACATTTGATCACACACTGTCACAGTCTGGACTCTTTGTGCCATGACCAATACAATAAAAATAAGGATATTGTCTAACCTGTGGATGAAACAGTTAAAGGTTTTGTTTTCTGCCTTTCAGTTTAATGAGATGTAGTAATTACAAATAATTTCCAGAAGGTGGCAGTAGATTCAAAGATGTGGACACTTTACAGACTCCCGCATTAAATGTTACTGGGTTAGATAATTGTCTACATCAAATCATTCTGAATAAGTGTAATACATGATGATGTATACATAGATTCAGATCACCTATATTTACAGAACAGGAATGTCTGTTGCGACTAAATTGTAGGGGAGAGCGAGTCATGTTGTCACACTTTTCGCATATTTTGTCTGAAATATATTTGGCAAATACATCACAATGATGTAAATGTCATACCAAATTAAAGAAGTCTTGGCCTCACATTTTTTTATTCATTACATCTTCATATCTTGTTCCTGTATGGAGCTGTGGACTGTTAAAAGTAGAGCGTGCACTTGTTATAATTTGCCCCATCAGTAGGTACTACTTGGGGTAAGTTCTCACATCGATTTATTAACTAAACAAAACAAAACTAATTCATTGTGAATAATTTGAAACGTAGTTGAACTTTATTAAAAATCTAAAAATGAAAACGATCATGCAGAGAGAATCTGGTAAATCATGCCTTTCGATCAACACAATAATGCTGGCAGAGAAAGTGACACAACTGCTTCAACTATCATGTTGGAAAGGAAAAGGAAAGTTATAGATATCGTCAACAAACAAAACAGACATCTTTAAACAAACCAAAGCAAAGTTTTGTAACAGTAATGCACATCTGACTAATCAAACTAACCTCTAGAGTCACAGTTCTTGCACAAATAAATTACCTGGCCTGAGGTGCAAGCCACTGGTGACGACATGTGACAACTTGCCCCACTCTCATTGAAACAACTTGCCCCAATCTGATGTGTGAGCCAATGTTGGCTAATACCCAAAGTTAGCTAAACATAAGTCTGCAACTAAAGTATCAAAAGACACATTTTTATAATAATAATAATAATAATAATAATACATTATATTCATAAAGCGCTTTTCAAAACACTCAAAGACGCTGAAACACTCAAAGACGCTTATCTCCATTGTACCACAAAGGTTTATCGCATATCATGTAAAGTGTAAATTTTTTACTTTTGAAGGTGACAAAAATACTTCTCGCCTCAAATTAGAGTGCCAATGACCACATGTGAACGGGAAATTTACCATAGAACAGGTACACACAAAGTGGCTATTTGGTTTTTGAGAAAACACCTGTAGTGTTCTAGATGTAAACAGTGTGACAGCTCACCCTTCGGACAACTTGCCTCCCTCTCCCCTATTATGATGTTTTTGTTTAGATTGTTTTGTATTTTACCTGGGGCGGCACGGTGGCGCAGTGGTTAGCACTGTTGCCTCACAGTAAGAAGGTCCTGAGTTCGAATCCCGCCTGAGGGCCTTTCTGTGTGGAGTTTGCATGTTCTCCCCGTGTTAGCGT
>JAVQJS010017311.1:0-11334 GCA_036024795.1 Galaxias rostratus | reverse complement strand
TACCCCCTACACACACACACAGACAACTGTATATATACAGTACGATATGTTACTGTACCCTCTCATCATATTAGGAGGAAACTGTGATTGTGGGTTGAGAGGGTGTGGCTGGCTCATGGGGTGTGATTAAATATGAACACATTTTTACACACACAAATGTTCCCTAAAACAGGTGTTCCACAAGATTTGATCATTAGTCTATTAATTCATTTTGAGATCTTATCACATTTGCTGACTTTCCCAAATTATTGCATCCACATCACAACAATGTAATGCATTGGAGAGAAAAAAAGTATTCCTCATTCTACAGAGTTGGATATTAAGAACCCCCTGTTCTGTATTTTCTTTTTTGATCATGTGATTTTCAGATTAACATATCGCCATTTTTTTTTGTTTGCCAAGGTTTATTTTGTATATGTTTTCTTTTTTTGGTCCTCATTCTTATGCATAGCTATCTTTAAAATTGTATCCTTTTGGGGTACAGTCGACAACTCCAAATCAAAGACTCATTACGTTTCTGGACATGGTAGCCAGGTTTGCACTTAGTGAAATACATGGTCTTTTACATGGAATTAAATAATTAGTGTAAACATTTGGAAAATAATCAATAGTCAATTAAATTAATAGATCTCTGAATTAGCCTACGTATTTCGCTTTTTCTTTTGACTTGGCTGGTCAGGGGATCTGGGTGGGAAGAAAGCTTTAAGTTTTTTTTTTTATTGATCTCTTCTAGAACAGCACTTTCATTGGCTTGGTTCTTCACATCTTGCACAACGTTTGCATGCATGTCTACACATTTCAATGTATGAGAGCTACTCCCAGACTATATATATTTGTGGCTGATTGGACCAAATATTTTTGTGTCACGGTCCAATCTTGTACGAGGTGCCTCAGGCAATCCCCATGAAATGTATGAGATAATTTGCATGACAAAACTAGTAGCTTCATCTTTAACCATGACAAGTGGCACCATGGATGCAAATGCATGGATCATCAGCAGCTCCATTCTACTGTTTCTTATTTTCTTACTCAAATAGTTATGTCCATGTTAAATTGTGGCATTGTGTTGGGTTCACTGTGCACCCACCCCCAACAACATCATAATAAAACATACACACAGTGTAACATTAGTTAATTATATAAGATAATTTTAGATAACAGCACTTGTGTGCACTATGTGTTGATATAGGAATTAGCAATTCCTTTATTATCAATTAACAATTATTTAAAAAATGTTTTTAGATGTCACATCTATTCTGACTTATTTTTAAATAGCTGCTTTGCTCCTTTCTCTGTCTGTTCTGTAACCTGAAAAACAGACACTAAATCAGTCTCAAGTGGTAAAAACATTTTGCTATGTTTTTTTTTTGCAATTCATACAGCCGCTGGCCACCTGTAGTGTTTTCTCCAAACTCCATGTGAAAAGGGCTGTCTACTTGATGAGCTGGTCCATCAATGAGCTAGGCCACAAAACAACTCATTAACAACCCAAAACTGATAAAAAAAATTTAAACCCTTAATTACATCAAGAAGTATGTTTTTCCAATACTGTACTATTTTTTAATCAAAGGAAAAATCACATGCTCCTTACATCGTTTTCCTGCACAAGCCTCTGAAATCCTGTTTTTTTGCCTCTGCA
This sequence comes from Galaxias rostratus, assembly GCA_036024795.1. Lineage (NCBI taxonomy): Eukaryota > Metazoa > Chordata > Actinopteri > Galaxiiformes > Galaxiidae > Galaxias > Galaxias rostratus. The sequence goes on along the minus strand of JAVQJS010017311.1, from coordinate 9,695 downwards.
CCTTGGCTTCTTTCAATTCCGTTTTTCAGCAGAAATCTGCTGACAGTCTTCTGACAGCCTTACACTGCACTAATTCAGTTATGGCAGACTCCTTGCCTATGCCTGCATCTGACCCACTTTCACCTCAGATGATCAAATTCTGTCTGCCTTGTGTCCCTTTCTCTGCCTTGTGTCCCTTTCTCTCTATCTAGTCCATTAACCACTCTATACCACAAGTTCATTATGTGACAAAACTAGCTAGATGCTTATACTTTACACAGCTATCAAGCAAAGGCTTAAGTGTTTGCTCCGGAAAATGCCGCCGTTGAGTGCTAACTAAAACTTGAATTAAAAATTTTTTTCTCCATGCAACATAACAATATCAATATTGTCAACCTAGACAATTCAGCACAGTTGGCTTTTCCACACTGTTGCACTCACTATTCATCGTTGCTTTATGGGTGGTACAATCAAAGTTGATCAAGTTGATAGTAAACTAAGCCTTTTGTTGAACCCTATATTTAACCGAGCTGTTATGCTTACAGAAAGAGAATGCTCGATGGGCAAATGAAAGTGACGGTGGAAATAGACGAGCAGAGCCCTTGAGAGACTTTGCCATGGTAAGGTGGCGAGTTTTTTTTTCTTCTACCACTCAACACTCCATCCATCCATCCATTATCAGAACCGCTTATCCTATGCAGGGTCACGGGGAGCTGGAGCCTTTCCCAGCTGACTTTTGGCGAGAGGCAGGGTACACCCTGGCCAGATCGCCAGTCCATCACAGGGCTAACACATAGACATACAATCTCTCACACACACATTCACACCTACGGACAATTTAGAGTGACCAATTTACCTGCATGTTTTTGGAATGTGGGAGGACACCGGAGTACCCGGAGGAAACCCACGCTAATACGGGGAGAACATGCAAACTCCACACAGAAAGGCCCTCAGGTGGGATTTGAACTCAGGACCTTCTTACTGTGAGGCAACAGTGCTAACTACTGCGCCAACGTGCCACCAGGTATTAATATATTATATATAGGTATTAATATTGTTTTTGTTTTTTTGTAAACTGAGAGTTACTTCTGTACCTGACCCTAATTTCCATTCCTGTTGGCTTTTAATGCCAACTCTGCAGGGATACTTACCACCTGAAAAGAAGATAATCTTTCCCTATTTTGTTCCTGCAGTCTTGATAAATAACGCTCTACAGGAAAGACTGTCCCTAGACTAAACCACTTCTTGGTTGCTCAGCATGATGAGCTTTACTTTTTTGCTAATATAGGATCCACCATTTTCAACCACAGCCATTGGCTACCTCTTTCTGCTATAGCTGATACAGTTTTTATGATCTAGCGCAAACCTTTGCCGGAGATCCCCAACTCAATAAGTTCCAGCGTCTTTGAGTGTTTTGAAAAGCGCTTTATAAATATGATGCATTATTATAATTTGTATTATTATTAAGTAGTTTGTTGATATTGCCACAGGACTGTCAACTCTATACAATTAGCAATGTTCTGTGTGTTGGACCAGAGTAATAAGTCTGGTCTTAGGTCGATTGTTACAATCTTCGATGGGACTTTCAGTTGTTGGCTGACATCAGCAAGCATTTTCCAATCCCATGCTCTCCTCAGCTGCCCCAAGCTTTGTTTTGCCCTATAACTCTTCTTTCCCAGAACTCCCTCCATGACAAAGCAAATGTGGTGCATATCACCCTCTGCTCCAATTGGCAGGGAATTAACTGTTGAGTGCCTACAGTCTATTGTTTCAGCCAAACATTGTTGTACTTGATTGTGGCGTCAGGTGTATCTTCCTTGAGTAAGGATCATCTTGCATCCAGCCACTAAGTTTTTGAGAGAAGCCGTCCCGCCACAGAGGGGGCAAATTGGATCCTCACCTAGCCATTGGCTGAGATTTGTTGGTCTTGGCATTACGTCGTAGGTTGCCCTAACCGTGAAGCTAGTTCTTGGGGAAGTCTTTCCAAGTAATTTTCCAGGTAATTTTCCTCTGCTTTATACTTTCCCAGTTCATCCATCGCTCCTGCAGTTTGTAGTTGCAATGTTGCGCAGTTGTCAATATTGTAATATCATACAAATATGCTTGAATGGGAGAGAGATGTAATCATGCCCTTAATTTTTGCCTGCCAACTATCCATTTTGATGCTCGGATAGTTACTTCCAAGGATACAGTAAACGCTGTAGCGTGATCTTGTACATTCGGCCATGATGCCAATCTCCAGACGTTGCCATTTGAGGGAGTTAAGGGGGTAGCGAAGATATCGGGAGGACATCTGCTCTGAATCTACACATTAAATGTATTGGGCCACTCAATTAGAGGGTAACATTGTTAGTGCTGGAGGGGAGCCAAGAAGAACCTGCAGGGATCCTGGCTGACCTGTCATCACCTCCCCTAAGGACCAGAAGGGCAAAGAGGAGAAAGAGAAAGGGAATCTTATGACGAGGCCGCCCCTGCTGTTAGCACCACTGTCACTGTATGCCCAGATTAACTTAGAGGACAAGCAATGGGGATTCCTCGGGACACATGCTTGGAAAATTAATCATGTTGCATTGTTTGACGTGCTAGTGGGCCAGATTACTTTAGTTGGTCCCACAGTATTCATTTTTGTCTTACTTTCATTCCATGAAATTTTGTTGAACAAACAACTTGGTTAATGTAAAAGCACTTTGTACTACTGTTGAGGTGAGTGCTGTGAAAAGATAAAGCCTTTATTTTTGTGAGCACCAGTCAGGTAAAGCAGGGGGTGTCTGCCTATTACAAGGTTACTTGGGAACTCTTTGTGTGAGAAGGTGACAGCTCACTGGACTACCAAATACCAGCTCTGCATTTTTTACTCATAAATGGGGGCCTCTTACTCACATAATGGCTTGATAATTGATCTGCCAAACTCCCCTCCCATCAAGACAATAAACCCTTCTCAGCAGGAAGAGACACTGATCTGGGATCTACTGGATGTACAACAAGGATACAAATACAATTTTCAATGTACTCCTGTAGAGACATGGACAGTTCGGTTCTTAAGCCAATTGTGGTTCAGTGTGGGGGGTTTAGCATCAGCTTGAGTTACAAAGCATCATCTGGGGATCTCATGTAAACTCAGTGGATTTCCAAGGAGACCTGCCGGTCCCTGTGTAAATAGATGTGGATGTGATAGGCTAAGAAAAACAACACAGCGCGGAAAGAGCAACAAACTCCACGGCTAGTTCCCACACACTTTAATTTCACAAGAAAACCTAATTAGAAGCATCGTAACATGTAGAGAATTCCAACCAGAGGCTCCAACATTAATCAAACGACAACGTCCATAGGCCAACGAGATGACTGCTGCTCTGTACAGCTTGGATGCTCAGCTAATGATGTGTTAGTTTCTGAGATAAATTAGTGGCACATTGACATCATCTTGTAATTTCTCTTTCCCACTGTAAAAAACAAATCTGTATTTACAAGCACCTTTAAAAACTTTAATAATGTACTGGCTCATGAAATGTTTCCATTGTTGCGTTTTGTAAAGTGTTTCTCTTTTTCAAAGCAGATGCTTGTAAAGCATTTTAGGACTTAGAGAGAGAGAGAGAGAGAGAGAGAGAGAGAGAGAGAGACTTCATTAAGGAACTCGTTCTAGCTGATTACATGAATAGCTGTCAAATCTACTGACCACCCGATTAAACAATAAAACAAATTGTAACATCTAAGTACTTTTATAGTGAACATATGTATATCTTTGTTTCAAAGGCACTCACTTCAAATTCAAACAAATTCAAATGCTTCAAACAACAATTTAACAAAACAAGTCCATAAAGCGATTATGAATGCCATATATCTGTCTGGAACTTATCTGAACTTATCTGATCATCACAAATTGATACACAAATGTACCATTTAGATTAAAAATATTTGAAGGCCAACTAATCGAGTGCATTGCTACATGGCAGACCAGATCTTTCTCTATTTGCCATTAAACATGAACTTAGCTAAACTAGCTAGGCTCCAGTAGGAGCAACTGGTTGTAGCATCACAGTCAAGGCATAGGCATATACTTCTGTTCAAATTACATTATTTGCACAAAGAGGTGAGTATCTGTAAAACCACTCAGTTTCCGTGGAAACTGCATCAGAGAAGGTGCACATACACTGCACAGATATAGAAATGCACAAGTATGCATGAACCCACTGACACCTATTTAACAGTAAAGAAATCTTAATTGAGGGATAATGATACTCATAAGAAAAAAATGAAATAAAATGTATACTCCAAAGTAGTCAAAATCTTATATTGAGTATAATATTCAGTGTTATTTACTTGTTAAAATATACAGTAATTCACGTATTTCTCTCCTTGACAGATGTGACAAGGTGCATTGAGCAATACATACCTGCTTCCATAGAAAGTTATCCATTCCATTTAGCATCCACGACACAGCAACATGGATGGCAGAGAGTATAACTCCAGAGATAACGGCGGCACGCATCCTAACTGGGAGCAGCGTGTAGATAACATGGATAAAGAAAACGGTCCACCAGATTCCCTCCGAGGCACTTCGCGGCTGTACAAGCAGTACTCCAATCACCTCGATCACCAGTACCAGGAGAATGACCACGTAACAGACAATCCACATGTGGTCTTGGTGAAACCCATTTCTGTTACAAACCACCATCAGCACGAGGATAAGGATGATGGCAATGGTAAATACCACCACATAAGTTACTCGTGGAGTACCTCCAGCGCAATGGAACGCCAGCATTACCGCCCAGACCAGCACCAAAACTGCCATAAGCATGGTTAAACTGCTCTGGTTTAGTCGGAAGAAGTAGCGCTGGTAAAGCCTCTCCAACTTTTCCGATTGGAATTTCTTAGATCTAAAAATCTGCATGACGCTGCTGCAGCATGCAACCACAGAAAAGTGAATTTCTGGCATGACCTCCTCGTCAGTAGTGGGTTTTACTCTGCGGTCCTCCAGACCCAGTTCCACCGACTTGTGTCTCACCTCCCCATCAGCGTGTTTAGGGGATGAGCGGTTGTTGTTGCGGATTTCCTCCCCATGCTCCTGCCAAGCCGACCTGGACCTAAAGCTGACCCTGCTAACCGTCGTTGTTGCTCGTCCAGGCTGTCGGTCGAAATCATCCTCTTCTCTCCATCGGCTGTTTGACCGGGATAGTTTTTTGTGTGGGGATCTAGCCGAGTATGGGCAACCGTTGGCAACAGACTCAGACTCGCCCCAAGCAGATCTGAGCTCAGTCCCTCCCCTCAGTCCAGGCGCTCCAACTCCAGGAGGGCTGACACTATTTGCTCTGGACATTATTCAAGCTGGAGGAAAAATTAGGCGATAAACTAACTATCCAAAGTTCGAAGACAAGTCTTTTAAATTCCCAAATTATCCCAAAGTTTTGCGTTAAAGTAATGAAAACCACATGCAAAAAAAGTCATATCTAATTGTATGTGGTTGGGTGGCATGCTCTTGGTTTTACGTTTAAAAAAACATAAAAAAGAATAATGATTTCGATCCAAAGTGTTCTCCATCTAACAAAACGTATCCAACTACACTGCATTAGTTATGATGCACAGTCTACTTTTGAAACCAACAGTCAAAACAATGACTAAACTGAAAACAAGACTACCCTTCTGATGTTATGCCAAATATTCTATGAATTGTATGACCGGGTGATCCCAGGGGATCAGCGTCGAAAAAAAACTATTGAAAAGCACAAAAGTCACCAGGGATAAATACTTCAGTGGAGAGAACAATTCCAAGATTCGGCTCCAGGCAGCATAATTGGGCCCAATCAGAATCCAACGAAATGGTCCAGAAGCATGTGACATTGAAAATGAAAAACCTACACGCATTACACAACCAAAAGTGTCCATAAGACTATCACAATTTACGTTGCCAATCCTTTATATTTGTCTAGATGGGTTATTTCTCTTTGTGTAATATGCGAAAAGCAGGAAGACATTGAAGACAAGAGTCGTCCCATGTTGTGCTTTAGCCCACACCTGTGCTGTCAATCGATAGTCTTATCGCTGATTAGGTTGCATCTTCAAATAGGCAAAAGCATCATCACGATCCGCGTCTGTTTTCTCACTGTCCTGAAAGAAAAAGCGAGGTTCCTCAACAGCCACTGCTTCTCAGCCATATGGCGCTCATAGAAAGATTATCTTCTTACTCAGCGTACAACGGCAGGAACTATAATCGTTACCAAACCTGAAACCCCTGGTGCGGTCAGCTGCCCATCATTGCTCTAAATCCCCAATGACCGAATCAAGGTTTGATTCATAGCCAGTGCCCATGCAGCACAAATATCCAGCGGCGTTAAGGGAGCAAATTGCCCACACTGAGACAAAGTCAAGCTGCGTCGAACAATTCGTGGGTTATATCTGTCCTACTGGCGTTTGCACACATTAAAACTAGGGGGCCACGCATCACAGTTTATCGATTAGGCAAGCATCAACCGCTATTTACTGATGGTTGCTGTCGGAGGGCCATTCAACCAAGTGTGATTCATAGTCCCCGCCTCGTTCGTGTTTCTATTGGAATATAGACAGAGCGCTCTCAAATGCAGGCATTTCATTGGCTTTCAGTAGTGTCCATACAAATGAAAACGCAAAACACTCCCTATAGCTTTGTATTAATGGGCGGGCCTGTGACCACAGCTGGATCCCCCAAAGCGCAAGTCTTAACCCTTTCATTAGAAAGTATTAACAAATGGATCGTGACATTACCTATACTCTGAAAGTTTAGTTGATTAGGATAGTCTGCATCACCAAAACCTCTGTATTGCAGGATGTTTTACTACGTACGTGACTTCAATTCATATCAAATGCTAAAACGAATTACAAACACCTGAAAGCTAAGTCTGATTAAAAGTGCATGTGATCACTGCCCTCATCTTCCTTTAGAGTGTGTTGGTTGGAGAGAAAAAAAGATAATGAGACTAAGCGAAATTAGGAATGTTTCAATTTGTTGAGAGAACTCAATGTAAAATAAGGAGAGATAAGGATGTTACCGAATTTGGGGCATTTCAGTTGATGCATACATGTGCTAGTTCAGATCTTCACAAGCAAAGACACTTGATAAAAACGTGTTAAATAAATGTCTGTATTCTAAGCAGTATTACCTATATTTACGGTCAAAACTGCTTATAATTGTTGTTTGTCTAGCAAGCAGTATTTAAAATCCCGGCAAGTGTTGTGAGCAATATCTACATTTAGAAAGGATTATAAAGTAGGTGTGCTCTTGCCAATGAATTCCCAACGAAACCAAATGTATTTGTTAAAACGGGTCTCCTGGTGGTTTTAATGCACAAAAAGAGAGCAATACTGTCACCGTGTGACTATTCTGAATAAGTACAGATGTCTTTTTTGTCAAATTGAGAATTTGTTCAATTTCTCGCAGTTAACCAATATCTTAATAAAAAAATCAACTGTTTCCTTCCAATGCCGTTTATTGTAAATATATATTCATATTATTATTCATACTTGTAAAAAGTCTGTTGGTCCCATGCAAAACATTTGTATAAAAAGCTAACCATGTTTCAATATTACTGGATGGTGTACAGGGTATGTAATAATAATAATCATGTACAGTACGATCTATTATATAGACGTTGCCCTGCTGACTGTCTCTACAATGTCGTGCTATAACATAGAATTTACATTTGACTTGTAAGTCAACTGAAAACGGAACTAATTAAGGTGAAGTACAGACTGTAGGTTGTGCTGATGTAGTACAATGGTATTATTTCCACTTTGCAATATTTACTTTAGTCAGAAAAATAGCAAAAACAGTGTTTAACTACATCCTTGTGGAAGTCTGCTGTGTTGCCGATTAGCACATTTACTTGTCAGGACTTTTATAACTGAAATGAAGTCTGAGATGCAGCCCTATTAACATAGAGCCAACACAAACACATAGAATGTATGGTCATAATACAAACAGATCGCTTCCATATAAATAGACACACAAATTAAAGACACCGATTTTACTGGTAAAAACTAGAATTGACGATAAAGAAGAAACTCAATGCAAAAATCCCCAAAAATTAAGTCTGAAGTTGTTCGTGCTGCTTTAGACAGATAGACTTGTCTTTGCCCCCTTGTCCGGTTTAGTAAAAGTAAGGAACACAATCCACACATACCAGTTCCTGACAAAAGCTCTCTCTAGGTGCATTATTAAACTCCTGTCACTGGGCATGAGATTAACTTTTACTATATCCAGCACAAGACTCAGTCAACAGACACCCAACTCCTCCTATATGAAGCATGGTAGGAACAACATATTATAAATTAAGCCAAGAAAAAAAATAATAATAAATTAAGCCAGGAAAAAAATTAAATAAAGACAAAGTGAAATATCTGGAAAAATAGTTTTAAACAGCTCTAATTGAGTAAATTACATAGAAATCCCATCTCAAACAAAGACCTAGGAATACAAACACACAATTAACATCCAGTTAGCTACAGTAAAACACTTGATATTTAATGTCAATAGTTCTTAGACATCAACTGAGTACAAACAGAAGACAGCTTTTGTTAAATCAATTTTTGCCGCTTCCTCTCCAACGTACTTGTGATTAGTAAGACATTTGAAAAAAAAAACATGCAAGCACTGAATTAAAAAAAACTTTATTATACCAAACAGGGAATGTGATCAAAGTTGAGGCAGGTGATAAATTAGCTTTTAACTATCGGCAAAAATAAATTAACCCAAGCAACATTACCATCCATCGTCTCGCTCAATCGAGGGATCTGTATTCTACAACACAGGCTCATCTAAACCGGGTCTATGAATGACTGATCCTAGAATACTAACGAAAGGTAACAAAGCAAATACTCATTAGCACACAAAGCATGGACCAGATGGAGCAGGGGATCTAATATTTGTCCTCTATGTTGCCATTCACCAAGATGTTAATTGTTTTAATGCACTCAATACAAGCAATATGTCCTACTTAACGTGCCAAGCAGCAGTGCTGTTTGTCTCTCATACATGGGCAGTGCACCTACTGTATATCCAATTCACAAAAGTTTCTTTTTAGGTAAAGCTTTCAGATAGCAATTGAATTGTGCTCCTATGGAAAACAAAGTAGCAATTTGTTCATATTACGTACAATATGTGAGACTCTACGTAATTCAGACAAGAACCCAAAAAATAGCCAATTGATTACAACAACAAAAACTTTGTTAGAGCATTAGATTGTTCATCGGGTAAATTGCCTCTGCCTGATTTCAGATGACACGGTCAGGATGTCAACAGGCAGACAATTTCAAATAGACCACACAGGCGTTTCATTAAAGAATCTCTTTCTGCTCGGTTGGTTGGTTGGTTGGTTGTTTTCCCACTCGTGGCATTGGACAAGTCCGGCTTTGTATGTGTTGCCTTTCCCTTACTCCACCTTGCTGTAGTCCTCGGCATGACCCAGAACTTTCTTTCTCTGTCGCATCATGTGAAAGTAGAGCTGGGGAAAGACTATGAAAACCAAAACAGTCACAACTGGTATCTTGTATAAGACGTTCTCTTCAATTTATTTATCTCAACAATGTATTTGATGCATTCATATTTTCTACTCTTTAACCTAAATGACTTTTCTAAATACATGACCACGTACTACATTGTTTGATAAAGCAGTTTACTTTAGGCCATTCATGTGATCACCAACATTGCGCACTCACACACACACACACACACACACACACACACACAC
>JAVQJS010017300.1:0-17173 GCA_036024795.1 Galaxias rostratus | reverse complement strand
CCCCCCGCCCCCCGCCCCCCCGCCGCCGCCCGGCCCCGCCGCCGCGGCGCCCGCGCCGCCCCCCCCCCCCCCCCCCCCCCACTAGTGAGGCAGGATGCCTACATTATCGAAAGGGCCGTATACACTCGTTTGAGTCCATTGGAGTGACTTAAAAGATGGTGCACTGCCATCTGGTGTTAACTTTGACTCATGCACATACTTTTTATCCAAATCATTACCCAATTTGTCTAATGAGGTATGTTATAAGGTTATTTTCAGGTAACATTTAACATTGTCAGCCAAACAGTACATTGAAGACATTTACGCAGGGCTTGCATTCTCTCTACTCACACAAAATGGCCCATCAATTTGGTGAGTTGTTGGAAGCGTAATGACCCATGGTCACAAGTCCTGCTAGCAAAGTAGCGTAATTGCTTTTAAAATGTGCAGCAAAAGGTTTGTCTGGTTATACCGCTTCCCGCTTGTATGATCTGTGTGAATGGTTACCTGCACTTGCGGTGTGTCCAACGAATATCTTGCACAAACTATTTTGTTGCACTGTTTCAAGAAAATGTGTTTCAACTTGCTGCCCATCCTTAGCATTTTGTAGATGACGCGTAACTTCACTATCTTACCCGTCACTTCTCCATGAGCGAACAAAGCACTAAGATACCCTGTACGTTTTACAGTGTAAATAGATTAACACGATTTGGGGTTCGTTTGCAATTGTATTTGATTGAACCAAAGATAATTTGATGTGACTCTCACGGGGACACATTATTTACAATAATAAGTATTTTGGGGAAATAGAACATGCAGTGAAGTATACCAAAATTACTGGGAAATACCATGTAGTGCACTGTTGTTCGTAGTGGCAAGTGGATTTCTAAGCCTGTAACACATTTCACTTTCTGTCTTTATAAGGATGCATTGAACATGTCTACAATTTGCTACTTTTATAAGGGCTTAGGAAATGAAGAATTCAAAGACATGGTTGGAGCCAGCTGGTGTGTTAACAGCAATTTTAAGGGGGCTGTAGGTCTATGGTACGACTCGATAAGGACCGTTAACCACCTAGGGTTGAGCTGTTTAAACACTTTGGAATACCAGCAAATTAACCTACATTTACAACTAAACAACCTTCACTTGCAATTTAATGACTTGCGCACTCGATATAACCTACTCTAGGATGGTCCTACACCATGAAGGTAGGTCATTCTTGCAAGGCTGTTGAGGTTGAGCTGAACTCTGAACGTGCTATTCCACTGAATGGTTACACAAGGCTTAGGACTTAGATAGATAGACTTAGAAGTACACATTTTATACTCGTTTCACGCATCTTAGATATGCAATGGGCAAATTATTTGAATTAATAATGAAAACGGAAAGAAAAACATTGCTTGGACATAACATTTGTCTAAAAACGTGTACCCTTATCCTCTTTGCGTTGTCGCATTCATCGGGTTGATGAGGTGGTTATTTTTCAATGGCTATGATTTGTTGAAAATATTACAAGGCCAATCATAGCGTTGCATACTCAAAACCGAGTAGAAAAACAGCAGTGGTTGCGGAAAAGCTGTTTCACGCGGCCGTTGACTGTTTAAGTCGTACCTGGGGATTGTAGTTTAATTCATCGTCTTACTGTACTGATTCTTATTCATAAGAACAGCACCTCCCATAGTTCAGTGGAAAGTTGCAGGGATGTCATGCCTGTGTTTTTGTTATTGTTGTAGGTTAGTGGAACAGCTGAGCCCGAGGAAAACAGTGAAGTGTAAGTGATTTTTTCGGTTAGACTTAGTTTATTTCATATGATAAAAATAGATCACTTTTTATATTTGTAGATATCGAACAACCCTCAGAAACGTAGCGTGAGTATGATTTTAGAAACTGTCCACAATATCGGGGTATCTGCGTACTTATTTGGTCGGCAATTAGAAAAGATCGACTAATAATATTATATTTTGTTAGTTTCACAGCGTAGCTGATTGCAGAGAGTTTGTGGATAAATAGATTATTTGTAGGCCATTTATTTGCTATTGGCACATGGTCTTTGCTACTTGCACATGGTCTTTCTTCTTTTAGGACATGTGCCTGCTATGCAAGGCCTTGTGGTGTAATTTGATCTGTTCGAAATATTTTGTTTGTAAAACACATTGCAGTTGTAACCTAATTTATTTTCAGTTGAAAAACTAAGCAAAAACTGTAATAGAAGCTCTTTTTTATTCCTAAAGCTGGTTGGATTTGGTTTTATTTTACTTTAGGTATTTTCAATAAAAATTGGTCAAATAAGTACCCATTTGCCTGTGATTATGTCAAAGTCATTCGCCTGTCATTACGGAAGTAGTAATCTTAGACAAATCTAATTATGTCCAACATGTTGACAATAACCACTGTTTGGTAACAAGGGATGGGGTGCACAACGACAAGGTAAGCATCATAGCTGAAATGGTTCCTATGCCAGTAATAGGCTAATGCAATGTAGGTGTAAGGTATCATGTTCGTTATAGGCCTGAGTGTCATTGAGGTTTAGCATTTGGGGTGTCCTATTCTCAGAGCTCTAGTATACTTACCAAGGATATCATATAACACTGAAAAAACATTCGTACACTCTGCTTACTCTAGTTGGATCTACTCACCTCTCACCCACTTCTCAATTGGCTTTTAGTTCCCTCATAGTTGTTAGTAAACGTCTGTTCCATTTTTGTTTGTTTGTAACAGGCTAAGCGGAGCAGATATTTGTTTATTTTTCTGTTGCCATGGAAAAGGCGTGGCGAGTTAAGTTCAGAAATGTGGGCTGCAGCTACTTCCCTCAGAGCAGAGTGGAGTGCCACTACAGCTTGAGTGAACGGCACACCTGGGCAAGCAATGATTGGGTTGGACTGTTTAAGGTAAGTGGTGTAGAAAGGATCATGCTTTTGATCAAGGTTCAAGTGAAACACAATGAATGTGTTTGTGTGAGTCTGTGTTTTCATCTCTTTAGGTCGGGTGGTCTTCTGTCAGGGACTACCACACCTTTGTTTGGGCTCTGGCCCCTACGGACTACCAGGAGGGCACTGATGTCAACTCCTGCGTGCACTTCTATGGTAGGATACTAAGTGTCCATCTCTTTAAAACCACAACATCCTTATATAAGCTCACTAATATCCATTATTTAGAGTAAACATTATCAAATGTATATGCTAAAACAGTTTACTCTTAGGTGACAGTTAATTGTCTCAAACTTTAGCAGAATTATATTTTATCTATTGCTCTCTCGCACGCTCAACTTCAGTAATTGTTACAGGGGGGGAGCAGTTCTTTCGGAAGCACGGGGTTAAGTAATGCGAATGAGGCAAGACAATAGTACAAAGGCTGGTTTGAGAAAGACTACTGTGGTAGAACATCTCGAGGACAAAGTGTTCAGTGTCTTCTCTGTACCAGCTGTAACACTGTTAGCTGAGGTGTTTAGCTAAGACTGAGTACATGGAAGCCTAGGCACAGGTGTGTTTTCTACTAAATCATTTTAAAATCAACCTCTATCCGCTTAAGGCAAAATAAATAAGAATACATTTGATTTAAATGTTTCAAGTTTCAGTGTTTTGTGTCTTCATTAGATATTAATATTACTGCAGTGGGATATTGTTGTGTATGGTAAACATAGGGTATGGGTGTTTACCGACTTGACTAGGTCATAAGACAATTTTCATGTCCATAGAATGTATTATACACCTCAAATAAGTAAAAATGTAACCCTTTTTGGTCGACCTTTTGTTTGTAGCATCTTACCTCCCTAAGCCCAGTTCCCAGGAGTATCAGTTTGTGTACGTGGATGGGAAAGGGGAGGAATGCTCTTGCAGTTCAAAGTTCATGTTCTGTGCCCCCAAACCACTGGAGGACCTAGTGACTCTGGAGGAGGGTACCCAAGGAGAGGATGGAGGCACTGGCATGCTGATGGTGGTTCCTAGGGCAGAGCTACTGCAGGTGGGCAAAGAACTGCAGTCTGTTTGTCCAAGTGTCTCATAAGCATTTTGTCAACATCCAAAAAAGCTTTAATTAGTCATCAGGATTTGAAAAACCATTTGACCTGACAATCAATTGATTACTGATTGATTAAAGGTTATTTAAAATGGAATATGATTCAGATTATTTTAGATGTCTTTTATTAAACTCTTCTTGATCAGAGTCGCCTCCAGGAATGTCTGCGAGAAAGAGCTGAGCTCCTTCAGACTCGGGTGGAGGTGGACAGACAAAAGGAAAAAGAAAGACAGAAGTATGAAAGGGCAGAAAAAACCTGGGACAGAGAACGAGAAGAGCTGGAGAGCCGCATTACCCAGCTGCAGGAGGAACTTAGACACTGCAGCGAGAGAATGGAAGAAATGGAGAGAAAACAGGAGGTACTGTAATGTGCTATATTATATATTAGTCTAATTTTGCTTTGTATATTTCTATATATGTTTATACCAGAAACCAGAAGTATGTATCCCCTTTCATAGGAGGTGCTGGCCTCAGGTGAGACCATTGCCCAGGAGAGGAGCAACCTATTGGTCACTAAGGAAGCTAGTGATCAGCGAGTCCGAGAGCTGGAGGATGACATCAAAACTCTTACACAGATGGCTATGGACAGGGAAATTGAAGTCGAGAGGTACATTTATTTTTGTCCAAAATGGCCCTAGTTGTTGTTTTTAAAAAATAAAACCACAATGTGTGTGTGCGTGTTTGCATGTTTAGGATGAAGGAAAAGGCCAAAAAGATGGCAGCTCAGCACAGAGAAGAGGAGCAAGAGAGTGAAAGTCTGCAGGTATTGCTCATTTGGCTTTAATCAATAACATAGATCAAGGATCTTTTGCCATTTGTAGCCCAATGACCCTCAATAAAATACTAGCATTCAATGGGGATGTTTTTTTAAAGAGCTGTTGAATGTGTTTATTATTTTCAACCCGTATTGGTATATTTGAAATTTGGACAGAAGCTTTTAGTTTTAAAATCTGCAAATGACTAACCTTTGGTTTTAACATCGACTAGCATAACAAACCGTGCTAAAATTAGAACGTTCTATTGAGTAAGCACTGCTGATCTCTTATTCTACACTGCTGATCTCTACATTCCTTGTCAGTCCAAACTGGAGCAGACTGAACGAGAGCTGCGCAGTCTGTCCAAGGAATTCCAGGGTCTGAGGAGCTCCCTGGCCCAAAGAGACACCAATGCTCTCCAGCTTCAAAACACCATCACCACCCTCACCCACAAACTGACCACCGCCCACCGCAAAGAGGTAAGGCCAGCTACCGCTTCACGATGGTACGAGTCTTTGTGACGGACTGCTTCACCTTGCCTTCCCGGTGTCCTCTTTGTGTCTTCCCAGGCGGAGAGCGAGGTGGTTCTGAAGGAGATGCGTGGGCTGAGGGAGCGTCTGAGTGCAAGCGAACGCTGCACCGAGGGCCTGAAAGGGGACCTGAGCACCATGGTGGCCCAACGAGACCAGGGACAGGCCGAGCTGCACCAGGCTCGGCTTCAGGCGGCGCAGCTCACCTTGCAACTGGCCGACTCCAGCCTGACCCTGAGGGAGGGCAGGGCCCACTGGGCCCAGGAGAGGCAGAGTCTGCAGCGCACCTTGGAGGTACACTCCTTGTAATTGGCAAACAGGAAGTTAGCAATAAATAAAACCGCAAACGGTGAATAGTATATACATTTAAAAAGAAATAGCAGCCGTCATATAGGACTCTACTGTAGATGTGTAGTTGCAAAATTAATTTCAGCTCGTGATAGAATGTGGAATCCATGCTCCTTGTATTTTCCCCTCTTTGTTTCCACCTTTACACATTTGCATAACTCACAAACGCACAATGACTTTCTTGTCTTGTGTGCATTTCGACTGTTTGTGTGTGTGTGTGTGTGTGTGTGTGTGTGTGTGTGTGTGCGTGCAGAAAGATCTTGAGCGTCTGGAGAAGCTGAACCGCGAGCTGCAGAGGATGGAGGAGAAGCTGCAGGAGGCGAGAATGGAGCGAGAGAAAGTGGAGGTGGAGCTCGGCCGACAGAAAGACTGTCACCGGGTAAAGAGAGCCTCCACCCCACGGCGCCAACCTTACCCGTCTGTGAGCGTTGACACAGCACATCACATCATCTTAGCATCTGTTTCTCCTCCATCCCACTACTCTAAGCTTACTGTCAGCAAGTCTGTGAACCTCGACGTCCACACACAGCATATCATATTAGTATCGTTTTCACATTAAAAACCATATCGGTAAGGTCCTGTGTGTATACCACACGGTTTCCTCACTGGATTGCTTAAATTCACAATCCACAGTCACTGGTTGTGCCGTTGAAACTGTCCTGAACAGGAGTTTAAACCCACTGTAAGTGTTGGTCCTGACTGCCCTGCAGGTGCAGCTGAGTGAGACCCGCAGGGAGCTGCAGGAGCTGAAGGCCAGTCTGAGGGTGGCCCAGAAGGAGAAGGAGCAGCTGCTCATGGAGAAACAGGCAAGAAGCCCTTGGGTGATTGACCGTCATCCCTTTATCACCTCTTCTCACAGGGCATCCTGTACCGAGGGTCTTCCTGTAGAAATCCAGATTTAGGAGAGAGACTAGTTATTTGGCATCTTTCCTAAGCTTATTTGGAAGGAGGCATGGAGAAAAAGCGCACACTTTGTTGTGTGGAGGAATCCCCCTTGGGAGATTTGTGGGATTTTGGGATTTCTCTCTGTGCTAATAGTCCCACTCTCATGTGCCCAGGATATGATGGAGTATATGAGTCAGCTGGAGCAGAGGATGGAGGCCGTAGCTGACGCCAAGTGTAGCGCCGCCGTGTTCAACCCCCCCGGTGAGTTGAGCCACACACTGACCCAGTCCACCTGGACGTGAACTGGGGCAACGCGCTGCATTTGTAATGGAGACGAGTAGCCTGCAGAGAAAACCCAATGCAACGTTTACTACGGATGCAAGACCAAAGTGTTGTCAGAACATTTAATGTTGTTTTTCCTTCTTTGTCACTTGTGTAAAGACATGAAATGAATATGTTTGAATGAATGGAACACTTGGAAAGATCTATGCTGTGGTATTGTTTTTGCGGTGACCCATGTTTTTCGTTCACCGCGTGTCGGCGGCAGGTCGCCCGGACAGCCCTTTGTCAGACTCTGAGGATGAGAACCCGGAAGCGCTCCAACAGCAGCAGCCCCCTGAGCCTTCCAGACCCCTGGGTCACTACAGCCTGTGTGAGCAGGGGCAGCCTGACTCCCAGCTCCCTGCCACACCCTCTCCCTCCCCCAGGGACCTGGCTCGTGGCCAGCAGCCCGTGGTCATCAGCCAGCCAGCCCCCCTGTCTTTGCCACGACAGCAAGGTGGCAGCACACACAGCTCTGAGTCGGTAAGGCATTCTAGGCTGGCGGCAAGCCCTCTTCTGCCATTAGTTTGCGCTACGCCCTGCCATTGATGGTCGTGCACAGCCCTTATCTTGTGACAGTGGTTCATTTCTTCAACGTTATTCGCTACAGGTCATTAGGCCTGTGCTGGGTCATCGTTTCATGGCCAACGGATTTGTTTAGGAATGTGTGTTTAGGTGTGTGTGTTCACTAATACAGTGTGTGTTGTGCATAGGAGGAGGACTCTGACACAGCGCCGTGTGGAGGACACAGCTCGGGGGAGGAGTCTGCACTCCTGCTGCCTGAGGCCACTGACAGGATCATCAGGTAGCCTCTCTACCCAGTCTCTCATCCCTCCCCGACACGCAGACACTCCCTCACACACGTCTATCCGAACCATATCTGTCTCCATGCTCCCTTTCCCACTCTCTCTCTCATTCTCTTACACACACGCACACACACACACTATTTTATTTACAATGACAGGCTGAATATGGCCGGGAGATGGAAGTTTTGAATATGTGGTCGTAAACGAAGTTGAGTCAGGGTGAGCGATGAGAGACCGTATGAGACAGACCGAGCGTGAGGTGGGGGGGGTGAGATGGGAGGACAAGGGGACAGATAAGTTGACAGCAAGCTGTAGCGGTGATTTACCGACGGGGTGTACCGCAGTCACAGGCCAATTTTCAGCATCATTAAAGCACACTCTCGCTCCCACGTTCCTGCTCCCTCTTTCTAATTTCTGTGGACTGGATTTTCTGCTCCTTCCCCTTGTTCCTACGCCCACATGCTGCTTTGTGTTTTTCCCCACAGTGACTTGGCCGATACCTCCTTGTGGTAACAAGTGGGCTTCCCAGCACAACTCAAGGCCCGGTCACCAGAGGAGAATGGTTTTGTTTTATTCCCTGAATCACCTTTCACCTATGGTCAGCAACAAGCTAGCACACCCATGCACCTCTATCATAACTAATGTATGCAATTCTCGCTGTATTCCTTTATTCATTTTGATGGGTCACTTTCAGGCAGTTGTGAGGCCTCCTAGCCAACGTAGTTAAGAATGACATAATGCCGGTCCGGCGTCGTGACAGGTCAACGTCATGTTTATGATGGAACATAAGATTGTTATAAAGCATGAAATTGTCAACATTTATGTATGAGGCTGAGAGTTTTTGAAAGGGTGTATACTATGAGAGGATCACTTCAGTTCAATCACGGCTAGGTCGTGAGCTTAACGACGGATGTTATCTCATTTTTATGACTACTTTGATTGGGAATCATGACACAGACTGTAATTATGATATTTTGAACAGATATGTGTCCTAGAAATCATGGCTATACTATCTTTTAAGTTTTAGGTGTCGCAGGATTGAAACATGCAGCAACTTGTTTAAACTGTAGTGTTTTTTTATGTTAGCCTATCATTTTTTATTCCATATCTCGATTCTGTTGCATATTGTACAGTCAAACCTAAGAATCTCTTGCACTTTTTGTTACTTTTTTTGCTTTATGATTGTAATAATGCAGATTAGATGGAGATTTATGAAAGTGGGACGATGGACTGAGAACGATTTGATTAGAACCAAGTAAACAAGGTAAATTATAAGTATAGGTTTTTTTTCTTCTAATTATTGAAAGGACATATATTATCTTGTTATTGTTCAGCCATCTTTATTATCAAAAATATCATATTGCGCAATACAGTTGGAAAAAAAGAGAAGATATTTTGATAATGATTCAATTCAGATTTGACCTGAACAAAGCAAGTGTTGAGTATTGCACATTGTTTCTAACTTTGTAGGAAGGTTTGCAGTCACTTCTACATTTGTGCCTAAAATAACTTTTTTCAGACAATCAGACAAAAGCGAATATTTAATAACACTAAGATCCTAAAACTGAAATTTTCACTGGTTAGTATTTGTCTCTGCATGGTTTTAGCTGTCAACTCCCTAAAATGATCGCTGTTTTTAGTACGTTTTGGATCCATTTAATTTAGTTTACCTGCTTTTTATACTCAACTCGACATATACGAATATAAGTTGTATTTCAACATAGTTTGAGATAACTGCGTGCACATTAATATGCTTAAGGTGAACTGTGTGTAATAAAGCTTGACATATTCTGTAATGCATAGCTAAGCATAGGTCTTTATTGCTGAACCATTTTGCCAGCTTGGTTTGTATTTCTATATGGCACTCTCCTTTTTTGCATTAGAAAAGTTTGGAAATGAAATATTGGTTTTAATAAAGTACGATTAAGTTTTTCCTTTATCCTATTAACAATTTATGACGTTAATGGTGTGCTAGCTCATATTTTATACACTTTCAAGTATTCAGTTTTTTAGATTTTGTCCGAAGTTTGAAATATTGGTGCTACTGTATGGGAAAAATATACCGATTTGGAAAGTGCAATTGTTCTGGTTTCTTTAGCCCGTTATGAGCTTATTGGACTTGTTCAATTTTGACTCATATTCTATTTTTCTCTGTTTGAACAACCTTTTAGGTTTTCCCCTGTAAAATGTAATCTAACTGAACAGTATATGTTTGTTGGAAGTACCATAAGAATTCTTGTGCTCCCAGAAATGATCACTACACTTTTTCAACATGGGATTTCCTAAGTACCTTGAAATGATCCCAAGTATCCCAACGTAGTAATTATACAATATTTGTGACTCTTAATTTGCCTTTCATTACTCGAGGGACGTTTGTTTGTTACTCCGCAAAGAGCCCCAGTGTATGAGTGTTCTTTGTCAGGACACCATATCTGCAATAAAGCTTCAGGGGTTTCATTGTTTTCCAAATGTTTATTTTGCAAATATAATCCTCCTAAAGTATGCGTAATGTGTATTCTTAGTAGTCAATGTAAAAGTGTGTGGGTGGGGTTCTGTAATAAAACATATTTTATGTAACAATTGTTGTGTCTAATGTGCAATTTTTTTTAAGACCAACGTAATGTTTGAGTTGTCCCATGATTATTCACGAGCAATTCATTATGGAACTGCGCCCATGTTTGCCTCCTCTCGTCTTGGATGCTAAAACGTGTCATACAAACAAAAGCCTCCCGTCGCCCTCACCTCTGACTCTCTGGCAAACCCCCTCTTTTGCTGACCTTCTCATCTTTCGCATCGTTTTTTTGCCCTTCGGCTCTTCTCCTCGTCCTGCCTTTCTTCAGCTTCCCTTTTACACCACTCTGCCATACTCCCTCCATCTTAAGTCTGGGGTGACGAGAGCTAATTATAAAATCAATGGTGCTGGGCTGCCTAGTTTACAGCTCCCCCTAAAACCTTAACTGGGAAATCACTGTGGGATTGATGACTCCCCCACTCTTTATCTCTTTTAATTAGAAATGTAAAAGATATGAAGACCCAGAGGCCAGAATATATCTCCTAGTTTTTATGACCCCTAGCCCTGGCCTGGAGCTCCCACTCCTCTATCCAAGTCATGCTGTCCCCGCAGCCCCCCATTCTCCTCTACACCACTCCTGTTTATTTCTTCTCTCTTCATCTTCCTCCCTTCTGGCACACTCTGCCCCTCCATCCCCCTTTTGGTGGTACCTTCACGCGTTTCTCCATCCTTTTCTCTATTATTGCCTTTCTTTTAAGACCCCCACCCCCGCCTCGATCCCACAGGGGGATGGTGTTAAATTTATGATCTCTACATCTCAAAACGTTTCTCACCTTCCCCTAACCTTCCCCTTCTTTCTGCTCTTGATTGCTCCCGTGCCGTCCATGGATCCACTGCATATGTAACGAACGATGAACATGTCCCCTTGTCTTGTCTGACCCAGCCATGTGAAGTATATGACGTGATACAGTAGTTTACATTATGACCCCGTCCCTATCCCCGGCCCCATCCGGCATATGACATACGTTCGCTGCTGCCTCTTATATGTCTTCAGGTGCACATAGATAGAAGCCCCCTGTCTTCATCAGATCAACGCCAGGTCATGTGCTCCCCTCCATTTCGTTCTTTTTTTTATCACACAAGGTGTGAACTGACCTTCCTCCCCTCTAGAAGCCCAGGGAGGAGGAGGCTCCAGGGCTCCATTTGCTCCATCCTTCTAAGCACCCTTTCAGGTTCCTCTGCCGCCCACACTGTTTCAATGGCAAGCTGACCAAGAGTTGATGTAGTCTACGTTTGGCTTGAATTCCGGTGACTTGATTTCAGGCAAACCCAGTGTATAAACTGCATGGATTCTCTCCAGGTTGAATAATTTATATGCTGGGATGAACGTGATATTAAAATTCATATTTGCACACACTTCAATTTTTTCCACCCATTCCATGTTCTTTCTTTCTTTCTTTTCTTATACTGTTTATATCGTACAATTTCAGATGCATTTGTTTCATTGTGTTAAAGACCACCCCTGTTTAGTCATTAGTTAATTGTGCTTTTAATGGTATGGTAAGGTGTGTGGAGAGATCCTGCAGTTCCGATTTATATCCACTCTAACAAACACACACACCCTTGGCCCCTCTCCCCGGGGTTCCCATGGCAACATCTTAAGGGTTGAATATACGAGCCCATTTGGTTGTTCCTTGTAAAACAGTGTATAATGTATAGACCTTATTTTAATCCCAGGACTCCTTTATTGATCTGTCTTTAATGATGGTTAATTATAGCAATCATATAATTGATAGACGTCTCTGTTTATTGCTATACCCATTCTATTCAGAAAAAACAGGGGTTCTATTACCAAGGACACTGTGTTTAAGGATGTGCTGTTTTGATGGAAGGAGGCCTAGGCCACAGTCATTAGTATGCACACATTGTGGTTAGCGTGTTTCGGCGTTCTAGCTCTAATACGAACTCAGGATAACGCTGCTGGATGCTAAAATAAACATGCACAGTATGAAAAAAAGCAATGCAATTTGCTGAAATCCCCAATTCAACTGATTACAGATCTTCAACCCGCAGTGTTCCAATTGCAGGTCTACAAATCTAAGGAACAGGCCTGTATCAGATGTCCTTGTTCAGCAAGAGGCAGTGATTTATGATGTTGTGTACCCAATGCCTGCCGAGACCTCACAGAGAGGTCTGCTCGTTTCTATCCTATGGGTTGTTTACGGCCACTAACAAACATTGGTTCCCACAATGCAAGAGCTCCCTCTGCTGTTGATCGTATTGTTTGCAGCCTCTGGTCACACTTTTTGTTCGGGGAAGACGGGAGTTACAGAAAAATTATCCCAAGCGTGTGGTTTTATGAAAAAATTATTATGATTGTACAGTACTTAATAAAAAAGACCCGATAAACTCACAAAAAGTAATTTATTGTTTCTTACTGTTTATATGGCTTTTCTTTCAATGACAGAGATGAACAGAGGATTGATGGCATCTCTACCACATGAAACTGAAAGTAACACCAAAACAACAGTCTCAATGTTCCGGCTGCATCACCAAAACAAAAGCCAAACAGAGCGATGGTGATAGGCCCGTCCCATTGTCACTCTCTGTGGGACAGGCCCCTTCAGAGGACATTCAACCAATGAACGAGAACAATGTCAGACGCCCAAAATCTAGAGTTCCAACGTCGGTCAGAGCCCCTAGCTGCTAATTTGTTAACGTTATGTTCATATTGCTTCACATAGATAGTACAGACCTCTGTGGATCAGCAGCACACGACCAGCTGATTATACACTGAGATAATTTGGCACAAAAAAAGAAGAAATGATACATAAGAACATATAATCTCATCACATACACGTAAAAAGACAGACATACTGATATAATGGCTTTTGGGATGAGAAGGCAGCTGCATGGATGCCAATGTGGTGGACACAGGCAGGGCAGTTATGAGGCTGACCTGGCACCCAGGCCTTTTTGCAAACAAGTCGGTTTTTCATATGTACACAAAGGAGTGAGCTGATCAAACTGAGTCAAGAGCACACACATAAATATTGCCTGTTTTCTATCAAGCCTGCGAGTTGCAAAAGTTTGGTCCTTACAGAAAAGCCCTGAGTGTGGTTCCATGGTGTCTTCCATAAAGATTCCTGGTTTAGTTTGCATATTGTCAGACATGTTTAACGTGTGTTGGTGTCGATTACGTGTTTGACTGTGTGCCACTGTAGCATTGTCAGAGTGCTATAAAGGTTAACATTTTACATAGAATAAAGTTGTTTCAATCAATTTGACTTGTCACTGCAGATGGAACACATCTACACTCAATGTACTAGGGGTGCCTTAGTTGAATACAGGATATCAAAAGTGCTACATTATATGGCCATGTGTAAATCTCTGTCCAGGCACTCAACGCCGATTTGGCACATCTATTACATCTGAGAAGTGAGGCGTTTGTGTGTGTGTGTGCGTGTATGTGTGTGTGTGTGTGTGTGTGTGTGTGTGTGTGTGTGTGTGTGTGTGTGTGTGTGTGTGTGTGTGTGTGTGTCTATACGTGTGGTGTGTTTGTGCGTGTATAAACGTGTGTATTGGTTTTGACAGAAGGGCTAACCGTTTTGCGGCTGGGGGCTCCTGACAAAATACACCCCCGGTTCCAAAGACGACTTTGGCACAAAGACACTATCTACCTTGACATTACTATTTTGTTGAGCAAAATTGAATAACGCCAGTCCCCTGATAATACATCTATTTTGAAAGTAACAAAACGTTAGTCTACTGGGTTGATATAATTGATGTTTGGGGTGAGCCAAAGTGCCCAATATGTGTAGCTAGTTAGCAGACTGCCAGTTATGTTTACGCTATACTCTTCTGAATATCCTGTCAAGAAAGCCCTTCAAACAAAAAGAAAACAAATCATCTAAATAATTCATATATAAAAGCAGAATAACAAAGACAAAGAAAAATTATAACGATATATAGATATGTATGGACTTGTTCAGAAATTGTAAAGAAGTCAATTCAAATGAATCTTAAAAACAACAATATTCAAAGGTCATAACAGCAATAATCGATTGACATACTCAGTTTGGTTTTGCCTTGTACTACTATTTTTGTTTTCTGGTGAGAAATTTTCTTTGCATCCATTGGAATCAATTGCTCAGTTCTGGTGTCTGTTTTGGCCTTTCCACTAATAAGATACAAACATAGTAAAAAAAATAATAGTCATAATGTCTTGTCAAAGAGAATCAGTTCTTTTTTGTCACTCATATTTCCTCCTTGCTATGAAAGGAGCTCAAACAGGTTGACTGTGACCTCCATAGTCTTGTGTCTTGCTGCATGTCACTTGCCGATGACCATGTGGCCTGAGTTTGAAGTGTCTGTACAGGTAAGGCTCTGCTGTGCTCCCCTGTATGAGGAGGCCAATGTGCAGTTGAGAGAAAGAGGAGATTGGGGGTCGTAAGGAGGGCCAGGCTTAGAAAAGGAAGAGATAGTGTTGTGTGTTGTGTGTCTTGTGCGTGTGGGTGGGTGGAGCGTATCTGCGTGTGTCTGTGCATATGTATGAGGTGGGGTACTGCATGTATGAGATGCTGTCTTCACTGCGCCCTCCCCACGTGGCTCTTCCGGGCGCTGTCGTCGGCGTCCAGCGTGCCCCAGGCCTCGCCCTCACTGTCTGAGCCCCTGTCTCGCTCGTCGTCCCCCCCGTCGTCGTCATCCTCGTCGTCCTCCTCCTCGGGGGAGGGCTCGCTGCCGTTTCCTGTGGCCCAGCTGTCCTCGTCGTCCTCTGCCTCCTGCTTCATGACCGGGGCGGGGGGTGGAGGCGGGGGCAAAGGCGGCGGTGGGCTGGCGCTCTCCGTCTGGTCCTCAAAGGCCTCGGGGTTCTCTAGCATCTCCCTGATGAGAGGAGGCATGGGGCCGGGGATCTCCATCTTCAGAGTGATGGCTCGCTCTGCCCCTACACAAACCCGGGTCAGAGAGTAAGGAGACAGAGTGAAATTTGACTTTTGTCTTTTTTCTTATGTTTTCTCCAGTTCATTATCTCTTCTGTGAGGCCATACATTTTGAATTCATCACATTTTATCCTATTCAAGACATTCTGCTCTACAAGCAAGACAATTAACTGCATTTTTGACGTAATTATTGCATATATATTTTGGTAAAAATAATGCATAACTACTCGGGTGAAAGGGATTATGTTGATACTGTGCACTGTCAAATACAGATTGATTTAACCTCATGTTCAACAGGCCACAGTCAAATAGCGCCACCTCAAACCAGTTGGGTGGACATAATCCATGGATTAGTTCCATTGCTTAGCTGCACAGCGAGCGCACTGACCCTTGGTGCTAATCCCTCGGAGGTCGGTGACCTTCATCAGCATACGGGGGAACATGTGAGGCTTGTTGGGGCGGCGGCGACGAGCGTAGATCTTGAGGGCCTCCAGCAAGGGCTCCTGCAGCTTGTCCACTTTCTGAGGCTCCTCCAGGTCCATTCGGTCTGAACACAAGAGGATTCAATTAGATGCATCCCATAGTGAAGCACAGCCATAGCGGAACAAAACCAATTAAATTCAACGTAACACTTCATGAACAAAC
The DNA here is from genome assembly GCA_036024795.1 of Galaxias rostratus. NCBI lineage: Eukaryota > Metazoa > Chordata > Actinopteri > Galaxiiformes > Galaxiidae > Galaxias > Galaxias rostratus. The sequence goes on along the minus strand of JAVQJS010017300.1, from coordinate 1,438 downwards.
CAATGCATTTTCTGATCCATATACTATTATTCCATCCAAAATAGTTAATTGGAGCGCTTTAATTATAAGAATACATTTCTCCTTTCTAGAGGAGGTCTTGTTTACTATCTGTGTAAAAGTGTGGCCCACCAGGCCGCGGTACCTCCACAGATGAGGCAGATAGCACTGAGGAGGCCTGTCTCTGTGTCGTCCATCTCCAGGGGCAGCAGTTGGCCAGCAAAAGCAAACACCAGGTCCGTGAGTGGGCCAAAGCCAGCATTGTGCATCTGGGTCCGGTTCAGGGTGAGGCCATCGGAGAAGGTCATGGTGTCTTGCTCCGGAGTGTAGCGCGTACAGATCCTCAGCATCTGCGGGGACGGATCGAAAAAGAGTATTAAACCAGGGCACCTAAAACTGTTGCAAAAGGAATGGAATCAGCAAAGCCACGAGGGCTGCGATTCACATCGAACAGAAAGACTCCTCAATCAATCCTGATTTCTCTGTCATTTGTAAACATGGACAAATTTTGTTCTCTTGATGGTGAGATGGATGTCTCGTATTATCACAACAAATCTAGGAAAGAAACCAAGTCTGGTACAGCAACCTTCCCTCCGTGAGGTACAATTCCTATGGCAGACGGAGTGCTCACAGGCCTCAGCATATACTCTCACCTCTGTGAGAACAATAGGGCTGCAATCCCCCCTTGAACCACTAAGCGGCAGTGTCCCCTCGACTCCAGAACACACAGGTTCCACTCAGGTATTCTGAAGGACAAGCGAGTGGCCACTGAAGTAGGACAATAACAACAATGAAGCATACCAGGATGTCGAGGCAGGCCGACTTGAGCAGGGTGATCTGGTCGGCGATGGTGAGCGTGGTGAAGCCAGGCAGGCGCTTGGCGAACTCCACGATCTTGATGATGCACTTGGTGGAGAGTTCACTGAACTTGTCCCACAGGCCCAGGTCCAGCTGCACCCGGTGGTCAGAGCTGGAGTTCTGTGGCGCACACAAAGAGGGAGGGAGACGGACAAGTCAGCACTGTGGAGATGGTGGTGATGGGAGGGCCCCCATGATAAGTGATACTGGCCCAGGCTGACGAATCCATTTACATTTTGCATCAGTCATGGAAATCCCCATTTGCATCTAACATCCATCACTGGGAGGCCACATGGATGGACCAATGGGGAAACTGAATATGTTAGGCCATCACTATGTTGGGAAAGTCATGGTAAATTTACGTCTTTGCATACATCATGGTCGTCACAGCCTGGTTGCCACACAGGACTTCTCGAGGTGTGTGTGTGTGAGTGTGTGTGTGTCTGTGTGTGTGTGTATGTGTGTGTGTGTGTGTGTGTGTGTGTGTGCGCGCGTGTGTGTGTGTGTGTGTGTGTGTGTGTGCATGTGTGTGTGCATGCGTGCATTCGCAACCACGTCAGAGAAGCAGACACTCACGGTGGTG